>NNCF01126220.1:714288-729222 GCA_002313205.1 Laupala kohalensis | reverse complement strand
AAAAGCTCCACACATCTTGTAAGCCAGAACAAATTATTCACGATTTACAGAAAAGAAAATATAAATTACTAAACGCAGCAAATTTATTGAAGTGGATGACTAAGGAACCTCTTCCTGTGTTTATAATGTCATTTGATAAAAATGAAGATAATAATAAAATCTGTCAAATAACAGACATTCTGGGAATGAAAGTGTCAATTTTCCCACTGAGAAAATCAAAGCTTATACCACAGTGTAAAAATTGTCAGGCATGGAATCACACACGAGCATATTGTCGCAGAGATCCGATATGTGTCAAATGTGCCGGAAAACATCTTACTGCAAATTGTAAGAAACCAGAAAATGAACCCCCCAAGTGCCATAATTGTGGAAAGCAACACCCAGCAAACTATCGGGGGTGTTTTGTAGCCACACAAGGTAAAAGATCACCGCCGTAAAGGTATCAAGGAGATACATCGAATACAATTATTGACAGAAGTAATAATCAAGAAAAAAGTTATATCACACGCTACAACGAATTTTGGATAAATTGAGTAAACAGGAAAATACAATAGCAACATTAATGCAAAAGATTGCAAACTTAGTAAAAAACAACAAAAGGGACAAGTACTTCTAAGAAACAAAATGGCTAGTAATATGAGAATATTGTGTTGGAACGCCAACGGCATCCCGCAACATTTATCTGAATTAGCTGTAGCACTAAGCATTCATAGAATATACTCGTAGGTCTCATATCAGAAACTCGCTGTACAACAGAATCGTCTATTAAAGTAAGAGGATACAATGTATCTCACACCATTCATCCCAGTAACACTGCTCGTGGTGGTAGTGCAGTGCTAGTGAAACAGGAAATTGCACATCATGAAGAACAGAAAATAGCAAGCAATATGTTTCAAGTGACAGCTATCAAAGTGAACACCACTATGGGTTTGATAACAGTAGCTGCTGTCTATTCCCCTCCCCGACATAAAATTAAAAAGGAAGATTATCTGAAATTATTAAATTCCTATTCTGGAAATTATATTTAGGGAGAAGAATACCTATTGGGGTTCGAGGTTAACTACTACTAGAGGAAAGGAACTGAAGCGAGCAGTACAGTCTTATAAGTCTGAAGTGCATTCAACCGGACGACCAACATACTAGCCAACGGATCCCAAAATGATGCCAGATCTGATAGATCTTTTTTATTTCTAAGACTCTATCGACAAATTTTATGATAGAAGAAGAAGAATTTGATCTCGATTCGAACCACTCACCCATCATAATGACACTAAGTTATATCATATCATAAGAAATGAAAGAGAGGCAAGATTGCATAATAAATACACCGACTGGGAGGTATTTAAAAATAAATTAGATGGAAACATTTCTTTAAAAGTATCATTATAAACTATTGACGAATTGAAAGATGAGGTTTCACATTTCATACCGAATATCAAACAAGCAGCTTGGGAAGCCACACCTCAACTTCCCAATATAATCGAAGGTAATAATTACCCAAGAAAATAAGAGAAGTTATTGCAAAGAAAAGACGAATAAGAAGAAATTGGCAGAGATCCCGAGACCCAAATATTAAAACACAATTGAATAACTTAACCCAGGTATTAAGGAGAATGATACAAGAAAATAAAAAAAAACAATAAGTGAAAAGATATTTGGAAGAACTTACTAATGAAGCTAACACGGATTATTCCTTGTGGAAAGCAACCAAAAATCAGATCCCTCCAATCAAAATAGGAAACAACTCATGGGCTAGAAGTAATCTGGAGAAAGCAAATGGATTTGCTGATCATTTAGAAACAATTCTCACTCCTCATGAAAATAACTTGATTGAAGAAAATTGTGACAATATTCCAACAATACTAATGGACACTACACCATTCATGACTCCAAAGAAAACGATACGTGAAATTCAAAATCTTAAGCCCCGGGATATGATTTGATAACAAGTGAAGTGTTCAAACAGCTACTAGGGAAGGCTATATTAATATTGACATACTTGTATAATGCAACACTGAGATTAAAACATATTCCTAAACTATCGAAAGTAGCGGAAATAATAATGGTATTAAAACCTGGTAAATCACCTAATGAATGTTCTTCCTACAGACCAATTTCTCTCTTACCAGTTATATCTAAACTATATGAAAAACTACTATTAAAGAGGTTAAAGCGTGTGATAGAAGAAAAAGGAATATTTCCGATACACCAATTTGGGTTTAGAAACAAGCATTCAACGTTAGACCAAGTACATCGAATAACAGATGTGATTGAAAGAGCTTTGGAAGAGAAGAAAGTCTGTTGTGCATTGTTTCTTGAAGTTGCCCAGGTTTTTGACAAAGTATGGTTAGAGGGACTCCTACACAAAATTAATTCCCTCCCGAATATGAAGAGATTCTAAAATCCTACTTGAATTACCGTTACTTCAGAATGAAGCAAGAACAAGAATATTCCTCTCTTAGAAATATAAGAGCAGGAGTGCCACAGGGAAGTGTCCTGTGTCCAGTGCTCCACCTAATATACACAACTGACCTACCAAATCCAGAAGGAACGGTGGTAGCCACTTTTGCGGACGACACCGCATTACTGACTGTTGATGAAACTGTGGACAAAGCTACAAAAATTACAGAATGCTGTAAATGAAATTAGTAAATGGACCAAAGATTGGTTAATTAAAATAAATGAAAATAAATAACTCAAGAGAATTTTACCTACAAAAAGGCTAAATACATATCACTGACTTTAAACGGTAAACAGACACCTTATGCATACACTGCAAAGTACCTTGGCGTGACGGTAGATGCGAAACTACGCTGGAAAGCCCACAAAGAAGAAAAGAGGTGAACTGGAAATAAAATATAAGAAAATGATGTGGCTTGTAGGGGAAAAATCCTCTTTGTTACCAACAATTTGCTGATTTACAAACAAATCTTAAAACCGGTATGGACATGGAATTCAGCTATGTGGATGTGCAAGCCTATGTAACATAGGGATAATACAACAGTTCCAAAACATCGTTAATGCCCCTTGGTATATTCGCAATACATAGATCTCCACAGAGATCTTAAAATAGACATGGTAAATCAAGCAATCCGGAAGTTCGCCAGGAAGTATGAAGAGAGGCTCCACAAACATGTTAACACCGAGGTTATCTGTGTACTAGACAACTATGGCTTGGTGAGACGTTTAAAAAGAGTGAAACCATTTGAACTCAATTCCTAAACTGGTTCATACTGACTTAAGTGAAAAGTGAACAAAAGGGCCAAGTGTACTGACTAACTACTAACACTGAGAACAATAAGTGTTTCAGCAAATCAGACGCAGCAAGTTGAACTATTGGGTGATACTCGTTATTTACTGATATTTTATATGAATTATACATTAAGCTAAAATAACTAATTACTCTATAACTAGGTGTTATCAGTTAATAAATTCCAAAAAAAGAAGAAAATTAACAATCTTGTATTATTAATAACAATAACGATTACTTATTAAAGTTCTTATATGGTAATATTAATTTCATTAAACTTGTGTTTTTAATTTTATTAGACTTGAAATCAGAGTTATAACTAATAACAATTATACTTTTATAAAGTATGCCATTTATCAACTTCAAATTTATCTGTTAAGAGTTCTGGTCCTACAGAACTACAACTCCCTTAGACCCTCCCGCCATGGATCCTCCACTGACAACAATGTAACAACATGATACGTGAACAGCAAAAGTCCGTATAGATGTTCGGGTTCCGGCAAAAGAAGTCCAAATATTTTGGTGTTACATAGCCGATATAAAATTGGGAACCATTGTCCTTCACAATCAACCAACCTATTCATTCTTATAATCCAATGATCAAATAAATGCTTCATTTTTCAAAAATAATTTGTGTGTGTGTGCGTTGTCTGGTGGCTTTGCAACATTATGCGAGAAGGAGACGCGAGTGAGGTCTGCAGGCGTCTGGCCTTGAACAAAGATGTCTCGTCTCGCGAACAGACATTGCATGCGGAGGAGGGGTAGAAGAATGAGAGCAGGGGGAGGGGAAAGGATGTGTTAAATGATAAGGGTCGGTGGAGGCGTTGGGAGGGAGTGTCAGATGAGCTACACATGACTGAGCATTTCCACAAATATTTCAACGCCTCTGCCAGATTGAAAGAGTCTGACTTNTGAATCATCACTTCCACGGAATACGGAAGATGCAATGCCAAACTCTCAACCCCCTGTCTCTTATACACATCTAGATGTGTATAAGAGACAGGAGAGAGAGAGAAAGAAAGAAAGAAAGAAAGGAAAGAAAAAGAGCGAAGACAAAAAATTATAATAGTTTTCTTAACTAAAAAAAGTTAATCTAATAAATTATCAAAGATGTATAAAAGTGTGGCCTGAGTATCAGCCATTTTAAAATTTAAACTGAGAATTAACTCATATTGAAACATGCATATAATTAATATTTTTTATTTAACCCTTGTGAAGTGTTTAATACTTCAGTGTATCTTTAAAGGTATAAGGGGGAAGACTGAATTTACTTCTCTGTGACAAGTCATCGGTATCTCTCGCGATACTCACCCTCAGGTCAGTAGTGGATTCAGGGGCCTGGATTTCCTTGTTTAAAACCCCCCCCCCCCCCCCCCCGGAAAATAAGGATTTTTTTCTTGCTTTTTTTTCGTATCAAATATTGTGTGCTCGGGACAAAGACCTACGTTCCACGTTGTCTACTAAAAATGAGTTCTTACGTTACCTTAAATTACTTCATTCTCTCTCAAGTGGGGGATGAATCACTTTTTGTTTGAGAATTCCAGACCAAGTCTCATGTTACTCAAATCGTTTGGTTAGCACAGTTAATATCACTTTCTTTTATTATTATATTATTATTTCTCTCAACTTGTGTTGGTTTTTCTCTCAGCAGTGGATTATTAAATAAAGTTCTGCTGGGAAGAAGAATCTATTTGAGGTCCAAGAACTTTCTGGTAATATGGGCTAAGGACAGAAGGACGCCATGTTGCAGTCTGCTTATTATATTGGTGTTGATTCCGAGCTTTTTAATGGAATCGACCAGGGATTGGGGTACTAGTCCTAGGGTAGATAAAATAATAGGTGCTATGTTCACTTCTTGAACATTACAGAGTTGTTTTACGTCAAAAGCTAGTTGTTGGTATTTTAATATTTTGTTGTTCTTTGGTTTTTCTAGACTGTTGTAATTTACGACAGCAAAATCGATGAGATACACTTTTGATGATATCAGGTCTGTTGTGAATTATTGTTAGGTCAGTGAGTATGCTTCTGTCCAAGTACAAAATATTTGATTTCAAATCATCTCGCAGGACTGGTTGAGGTTTATATGGATGGTCTGGTGGTATGGGATTCTTAATGCAGTTCAGTGTTTTTACAATTTCCAGATGAATTATTTTTCCCATGTTGTCGTGTCTAGTTTTGTAATCATTTTGGGCCAACTGTGTGCAACCACCAATGATATGCTCGAAAGTTTCTTTAGTTTGGTTACATCGGCGACAAGAGTTTGTAATTCCAGTTTCTTTTAGGATTGTTTTCCTGTAGGTTGGTGTGACGTCGTCCTGCATTGATACTACGAAGCCTCCTGTTTCTGGAGATAATTTACCGTTCATTAACCACTTAACGGAAACTGAATCTATTTTAATTAATTTTGCAGTTGGTCAGTTGGTTGGGGTTGTTCCCGTGTTTTGGTTTATCTTACCAGGTTGTCACACTGTTTCCTTGTATTGGTTGGGGTAGAGACTCATTCAGGTGATGGTGTATAGTTCTTATCACTTCTTGTAATTGCTTGAAGTGGTGATGAGGTATACGCTTTGTTACGGAAAAACGTATTAAGGATGTACTTTTGTCTTTCATGAAGGTCTTTGATTGGTAGGATGCCTCGTCCGCTCTGGTTACGTGGGATAAACATTCGTTCAAATGCTGATTAAGGATGGTATTATTAATATTATTATTAATTTTATTTTGCATCAATATTTTCATCATTTTTCCATCGAATTTTCCATCATTTGCATAACATTTTCCAGATCCCCCCTCCTCGTAGATCCATCATTGCCTAGGATTAAAAAATACAGCTCTTTTATATTCAATTCAATTCAATTCAAAAGGGCTATATTTTAACAACAACAAAATATACAATATATATGGCGGGGCTTAATACCCGTGCGCCTTACAGAGGCCCTAAAATGTACCGTGGGCTGTGCATACTATACCCTAGTGTTCACTCTCAATGAACTGAAGCAGTAACTAAAATTAGAGGTATTAAAATATTTCGATTATTTGGAAGGTAAATGATATCAGTAGCGGTAAAAGAAATTAATAAGTTATAATAAGAATTTTTTTACTGTCATGGCTATTTTTCAAATATAATTTTAATTTTTAATCTCAGCTATTGTTATATTACTTAAGTGACTGTTTCGTTCATTGAGCACCGTTGGGAACCACGGAAAACCAACGGCTAGGGCAAGCGCGCTAAGCATAAAAAGAATCTGGTTGGTAACTGGAAACCTGTATCAGAACAAAAAAATTCGGCGGCAGAATCAAATAAATTGATAGAAAGAATACATACTTATCTGCAGGGCAAATAACATATGCATACATACCAACATACCCAAATAAATCTTGTTTACATTTTTACCTATATATACGTACATGTACCCATATTCGCACATGTACACATTTTTAAAACAATGAAAACAGACTAAAATAAAATACTAATATTACTCTTACTACTACAATCACTTATAATAATAATAATAATAATAATAATAATAATAATTTGAACATTAAATTTAAGTGTGTTCATTCTGGTGAATCTCCTTCATCAGTTCCGCCTCACTCTTTTTTCGAACCATACTCAGAAACTTGCCAAGGAGTAAAGTAACAGAGATTCTATTATCTCGCATTATTTCAAAAGCTAGAGCGTAATTTCTTGGTTTACGATTGTATCCCCCCTCAAGAAACCGCTTTTTTCGACCTATTTCAGTGTTAACGCAATTTAGCAAAATGTGGACCCAATCTTCTTGTTCCGCGCATAAGTTCTTTTATAAGCAGACGGAGTTTGACGAAGAAAGATTTCGTGCTGAATCCCTTTCCTTCCTCGGTGGACACTCGTCGATCCCCTTCCCCGCTGCTGCAGACGCGTGCTGCCTGTCTGTTTCCCATTCGCTGCGCCAGGTGTGCGACGACCGCGCATCGCGTCGGATGCCAAGGCGTCCTCGGACGGCGCCGCGCCGATGACACCACGTTGCTCATACCACAGCCATCGCTTTAAATAACGGCGGAGGAGCTACGCTACAGCGGTATTTATGGCGTCGCAGAAACGAACGAATGGTAGAAGGCGCGACGTGCGCACCGGCCTTTCGGACACGAACAGATGCACGAGACTTCGACTTGCATTAATAATAATATTCTCTCTCTCTCCATGTGACACCAATGAATGTTTAATTTCCCAATCTACATTTCCTCCATTTTCCCCTTCTTTCTTTACTCGGTCTCCCAAACAACATCGTTCCTCTTCAGAGATATAATTGTGACTTATTTTTTTAAAAAGGTGTGAGAATGTCTCTGACTATTTCGACTTCTCAAAGTAATCTAATATCTATTACATGATTACTCATTCTCTCAGAAAGTCCATAAAATGAAACTTTGTAGTAAAATAATTAACAAGTTTTATACTTCATATAAAAGCACACAACACTTTTTGGAGAAAAACAATACACCTGTCAACAAATTTGAATTACAGTGCATGTTACATACTCACCCCACAACACGGACTGCAATAGGAATAACATAACACAAATAATATTCCGCTGTTATGAAAATACTCTTCAAATGCGTATTTTTAATTTAATGACGCAATGTGAGGAGTCTTATACTTGAGCAACTCAATCAAAATATAAATAATAAGTGACAATACAAAATGAGAACAAATAGATGCTATACACCAGCATCTCCTCAGCCTGAAGATTTATGTCCTAAATATGTATATGATGGTCGACCAAGGTACTAAAAAAGTAACTACAAAAATAACAATGAAACATTTTTACCTCGTAAAATAAATAGAGAGCATAGAAAACATTGAACAACAATTTTTTATTAGATTTCACACGAATATTTTTTTTATTATTACATTATTCTATTATAAATGTTGAAATAAAAAAATCTAATGAAGAAATCATATAAGTATAGTAGAAGGAATCTCAAAAATCATATGAAATGTATAAATTTCTCATCAGAAGGAGTACATAATGACTGCAAAAATAAGCTATAGTAAAATTACATTCACGAGGATAAATCAGGAGAGGCGATAAAGAGATTTCCAATTCTGAAACCATTAAATTCGCTTCCTGCAAAAAGTAAGAGAAGAACGTTCTCNATGAAAAAACCCTTTTTCTCCACACACCCCCCCCCCCCCACCACCACCATTAGACCTTCATTTGCAGTTCTCCTTCATTACAACTCTTCGCATCGTGTATTACTCCCGTCTGGATTTACACGCCTAATCCATAAATTAAGTTCTCTATCCATATGTATGTTTTCTTTCCTGAAATGTTTTGCTCCGCTTCCGTTTATTTTTAGTACGTCAGAAAGAACCCTTTAGCGCAGTATCGCGTGAATGCCTCACTTCATTCAACGCGTGGCGGCTGGACGGAGGGACGGAGGTCAGGACTATTTTCCGCATATGTTCACCACGAGCGTCATGCTCGCTGCTTAAGCATTTGGCCATGATATACCTCCTACTGCAGATGTTATCACGTCGCGGCTCCTGGAGCAAGGGTGCTTCACGAATGAAGTCAGGTTGTTTGTAATATTAGATACTAGTGAAACCAGTGCGATTTAATAAAATACATGGGTCAAGTAGCTTCATTTCTTGATGTGATTTTTTAAATGTATTATCTCAGAAAAGGTGAAATATGAAATTAGGAAATCACCCCAACGTCTTTTATTGCTCTAAAGTATTATTATTAATTTGAGTGATTTGCCCCGTTCAGATACGCAAAACAAAAAAAAAAGGAACTTCAAATTTACGGGATATTTGCGTATTAGTGTACATAATTTTGACCCGTTCAATGTTGTTGAAATCTCATTTACGTTTTTGTATTGCTCTGCATTGCAAATTATTTGATGATTTTTTTGTTAAATTTATTTTTAGTGGGGTTTTACCCAAAATAATTTTTGTTCNTATTTGATGATTTTTTTGTTAAATTTATTTTTAGTGGGGTTTTACCCAAAATAATTTTTTTTAATGCAAAGCTAAAAACGCTTCTTAAGACATTGCATTTACTGTAAGAGGATCAGGTCATCTGGTCAACCTTGCACCCGACGAACATTGTGATAATACAATGCCCTCCTTTATACCACGTGACACAAACTCCACAACATAACTTCTTAGACTGCGACTATGAGGAAAGAAAAGACCATAACATCGGCCTAGATCTTTTATTTGAATCCTTTTTTAAGATACGGAATCAAAAAACCAACTTTTCATACTGTATGAAAATACATAATTATCATTTCATTTTTTACCATTGTACTACCATTCTACTTCACTTTAGATGTAAAAAAAGGCAAGAGAAATCAAACCATGTGATTTAAAGGTGTACTGAAGTGACAAATGTATAAAATGTACAAAATTGTTTTCTGAACATTAATTAGTGGGAATATCACACTCATCGTATAAAATATTATAATGACTACATTATCGATAAGAATTTAAAATTGATTTTAATTAATAAAAAATATTTTACCCTGAAACGTTACAAAAAATGTTATAACCTAACATTTATTTTAAGTCCCTACTTTTCTATTAAAAAGTTAGTATCCATAATTTAATTTATATCCACTTTGTTTTTTATAAACCAAAATATACAATAATACTTTCCGAATTAAAACAAATAAAACGAACTATTTCTCTCACAAAATCGTGGCGAGTTCTTAAAGATCTGTGTTCTTCAAAACAATTCGCAAACGTTATTTCCAGCTCCACGCCGCAGGAATACCTCTGCGATTGTCCGATTCGATGTTAATAATCTCTCGGAGAATTCTTTCGTAAGTCAATATTTCCTGCATAATAATTTGGTGTTCTATATATGTACCACTAAAGACTAACACTGGTCTGCCACAATATTTGGTTACGGGCAATCTGACTTAATTAAAAACTCAATAACCTCAAACTTTGAAAAATGAAGCCTTTTGAGAAAAAATATGACAAATAAAACTGTGGTTAAGGAATTTCATTACTATAAAAATAAATGGAATCGAAGCAGAATTTGTTGTTGCTGTTTTAACATACCACTACATGGAATAAAATCTTTTTTGTGTCCCTAGTGAAATTAATTGCAATTACTGACAACAATATTGTGCTATTCAGAAATTTTTTGTTCCTCCTACACGTAGTTCTTTGATGTATGCAATTAATTTTTCCGATTTGATAGCGTTATAAAGAAACTTCAATACTTCGTAATGAATTCATTCGAATGAGAGAAATATTCCGCACAAATAGAAATTTAACGAAAGAAGAGATTGTTTCCTTCTTTCTCTTTGTTCAGACATCACTGAGAAAAATCGCGAATTTCTCAAATCATTTTATGCCTTCTCTTATATTTTTCTTGTTTTCTGCCACCTGAAATCTTCACTAGATTCTCTTTCATTTACTATTTATTACAGTGATTTTAGTTGAACCACTTTTAAACTGAATTCATCTGTTTCTTTTATCACCATGTGTCTCATTAGTCTGTTCTCTTCACTACCTACATAATCATCATCTCCTCTCTTTTGTATCGTACTGCACGAGCATAAACATCAGTGTATCAACATTCAACATTGATATCAAATTCAGTTACACGTGATCCGAGGCCAGAATTGCTCAACCATCCTCCATTTTTGAAGACGCGAAGAACTTAAAAGGAGGAAAAAGGATCTTAAAAATGGGGTAGATGGTGATGGAACAATTCTGAAGTGGGAATGGGATTCAGTGCGTCAAATTATACTCGTGTAAGGATACATTAGTTTCGTCTTTGGAACAAACCATATTTTTATCATGTGTGTGTTTTTTTCGTCATCCCAATCCTTTTTCGACTGTTATGAGAAAAAAAAGTGTTGGATCCTAACGAGTAACCCTGGGGATCCCCAAGAACAGAACTCCACGATTTCATGGAACTTAATACAAGGAGAAGAAAAAGTGGCCGCTTAGTACCTCCGGTGTAGAACAAATACAAATTTTTCATAAAATTTTATATTTATTCAACTCCATCCCCAGAATATAAACATTTGCTAGCAGGTTGAGTGTACGTGGAAAAGTCTAGATATTGAAGAATGAGTCAGAACTCCCAGTCAACACCATGGCGCAGGTTAATGAGAGCCCCCGACTTCCAGTTCGGAGTCCAGTGCTCCGCCAACTGAGCCGCACTGCCTTATGATGCAATTAGTGCCATAATCAATTCGAGATTCGTCGCAGTCTCTCTCACAGCTCCTGAACGTGAAGCTACGAACGAAAGAGGAGGCGGTGCCTTTGTGGTAGTGAGTGGGCAGTGTTGTACGGGCGCTCCGCCAGGTCGTCGACGGCATCGATTCGAACACCGCATGAGGAAGGTATTACAACGGAATTACCGCAGTTCAGTACGGTGTGGATACCAAGTTTTTTTTAAAATATACTTCTCTTCAGAAGATTCAATTTTGGAGGGGCCATTGCGACAAACTGTGAGAAAGCCTATAATTAGCTTGGAGGAGGAAAAGGTATATTTCATAATGTAATTTTTAATACTGTACAAAAAAATAGTATTGGATTTAATATAAAAAACTATTGCACTGAATCATAGATAGAAATCTTGAGATAGAAATTAGTTTAGACCGAGAAAAATAAAGTTTCGAAGTAGTTCACGTACAATAATTCTTTCCCTATACCTTTGAAGATCTGCCCAACAACGTTCAGCTAAAATAAACATTAAACTTATGGTACTCGTAAAAATTTATCTGATCAGTTAAAACTTCCCCTAACCTTACCTCCGATCTTGACAAGATTAACGAACTTATTTCTCGTAGCGCATTCGATTAATTTCACAGATCAATTACTTCTGATCTATATGATATCTTACTCTTATTATACCAGCAATAATTTTAAGTTTAAATCGACTTTCGGCTGTGAACGAAGCGCAGTTCCTTTCCTTGTGTCTGAGGTACTCAGAGATACTGGACACTCACCTACAAGTCATGACATTTCACTGTTCTGTGGAATGTTTTACGCCGAAGAAATGCACAACACTCGCCACCGATGACTACGAAGTGATAAGTGACACAGTAGCATATCCCAGTAGCGCTGGCGCCGCTCCATAACACCTGGATAGTCATCGGTATTATAAGAAATAATAATTCATTAGTAAAATAAGAATTCTTTTATTTAAAAAAATACTTAAACTTATTTATATAATGAATAATTCAGAGCGTAGTACTGTCCCCTTATATTATATCATTTATTTGATCGTTCTTTTGTCCCGTTTCATCACATCACTTTAATTAGCACACCCCAACTAGTACATGCGACATGAACCTGTAAGACACTCCTTAAACCAACTCAGATGTTTCCACTACCTACCACATTGTTTTATTCAGCCAAATTTATGCTTTTAGGGGGCAGGGCAGAAGAGGTGGTAATAGCGGTTGCAATAACAAGCAGCGACAGTTGACGCAGGTGTATCCCTCCCCCGTTGCCCCACCATCCATTCGATACCAGCGCACAAACGTCCCGTCACGTCCCATTCTGCTAGGTCGCTCGGTATTTATATTACAGTTTCATCACGCCGCTAATTTTATATAGCGGCCAGCGCTCGAGCGGTTCCGCTTCAGCGCCCGCGGGAAACGGGAGAAGACGCGAAGGAATACGGTAGGAATCTCGGGAGAGGGGAACATGAAGAGGGAAGAGAAATGTGGGAAAAGGAAGAGAGGAAAAGACAGAGGGAGAGAGGAAGAGAGGAAAAGGAAGAGAAGAAAAGGAAGACAAGAAAAGGAAGAGAAGAAGAGGAAGCGGGGAAGGGGGAAAGAGGGAGAAAGCAAAAGGGAAGATAGAAAGGGAAAACTGCGCATCATACGGGAAGCAGTCTCATTATGACTATTCTATTATTATTAGCATCAAATATTGAATTACTTCAAGCCACGGTTTTTTAGCGAAGTATGTGTGTAATGAACGGGGTCCATACATATGATCTTTAATAGACCAAGTGAACAGGAATTAATTAATTGCACCAGTGAGATTTTTATAAAGCGTTTAAATGAAATATTCGCAGATAATTCAAGTATAATATGTGAGGTAAGAAATGTTGTGAAAGATGGATGAGAGCAATAGAATGTGTGACACACAAGAAATGAGACGAAAAGGTAAAGAATAGTGAACACACAAATAGACAAGGAGTGAGAGAAGACAGGAAAATCAGACAAAGAATTTAACAGAAAATAGATACGGATAGTCGAAAGCGTCCGCCTCGTAGTAATGGGGGCGGAAACGGAACAACCGACTAAGTGACGCTGCGGAAATGGGATAAGACAAGAGAACAGAATACAATAAAAAGTATAAACGAGGACCATTTATTGACTGAATTAGAAAAAAATTAAAAATATGTATAAATCATTTAAGAGATATTGGCTATACTCATATTCAAATCAAATACATTTTGTGCAACGGAAAAATTCTTCGTTCAATGACATTTCCTTTTAGTTAACCACTTTGCTGGGTTTCTAGCAAAGAACTTTCGTTCGCTTGTAAATTGAACTCCTTTCGCCTTGCTCCCCACGTAGATAATCTAACATAGCACGCTACATTTCTCTTCGTTCCATTCCAGACACATTACTAAATAACGTGCTCGTGGAATTTAAAATTAACCCCTTCCTATTCATGAGCTACTAAGGTAAATTAAGCTAATGGGGAACAACAAATAATACTTCATTTCGCATTTTATCAGTTCTGAGAAAGCTATGTTCACGCACTGAAAAGCGTCAATCATCCATTTCCTTTCCGGCATTGCACGTTTTGATGAGCTGTGCCTCACAATCTCTGTGAGCTCACAACTTTCCCATCCACAAGTATGCCTCTCGTAAGTGCATTATAATTTTACACTGCCAGATCTAATTTTACACTGCACACGGCAGTCCTCTCATTTCTAGCGGAGAAGTTTCCGTGAGGAGCTTAGGGTCCTCACCGATACAGAGACCCGTTGTCTGAACGAAGTTACTCGCATCTCCTCGAAGCACAGAGCGGAGACGATAAGCCATGCGCAGAACTCAAAATAAACTCCCCTTCTAATAAGCGATGGAAATCCTCCAATAACAGCTGCAGCATATCCATAATGAATACGCCTTGTGATGTTGGAGTGAGCGCGAGGGAATTCGTTGAAGCCGTTCGTATGGGAACCCAGTGGCGACATAACCCAGTTAGCAATGCAGGAGCCATCAGGAGAACGATCGTAAATCTGTCTGTTTAGAAGCGAAGGGATTAAAAGTAAACGGAGCATTACGCACTAATGAAAGTAATTTGAGAAATGGAAATAAGGAGTGTGTTCCTCTCGACTCTTCGATAACGTTGAGATATATGGCTCCATGCACATCATAATCGGTTCAAATGGAGCAATTCACAAGTTTCTTTTTTTGGTACTTTTATTTTCATTCGACTGTAGTACTTTGATAATATCGAAAATCATCTTCAATCTTTTTCAACAATAATTATTTACTTTTTAAAATATACAACGTAATTTATGATGCTGATAAAAGGAGAGTTAATGGTATACATAATATTTCATTAATTTTGGATTTACCCTTTCTGAGTTGGGAAATTTTCGATAATATTGATAACGAAATGTTCCAGAAATTTAAATGATACAATTACACAGTAATTTTGTTTCCCAAAAAACTTGCCTATATATGTAACAGGTCTGTCTGTATAC
>NNCF01126220.1:635847-705913 GCA_002313205.1 Laupala kohalensis | reverse complement strand
GACAGCTAAAGCAGGGTTAATTAGGTTCCCGGAGCGGTATGAGAGTTAAAACCAACGTACTAATCAAATGAAACTAGACCACGCGAAAAAGAAATCCAATACAAGGACCTGAGCAGATAACGGAAGGTTCTATGCAAATCCCCAGATCATCTTTTAAACATTCACATCGCGAGATGCCTTTCGTTTATGAATCCCGCTCTGCTACGTTCCCTTCAACATGAAGCGGAGAGAGGACATTACCTCGAACACGGCTCCATCGATTACGGAAATTGTGTTTTGCTCAGAGTGATACGTAACGCGCATATTTCATTTTTCATTCTTTTTTCTTTTTTCTTTTTCTTTTTTTTTTTTGGAGGACGAGAGATTGTTACGCTTACCGATCACGTGCGAGTAGAAAGGTCAATCTTGAATAAATCTGCACGTTCTGACTTTTCGAAGAAAACATGTTTTGATCCTGGAATATCATTTGCCTTTGTGGATTTCGTATTGCCTTCACGTTGATACTGGAGGATGGAACAAGTAAAATTAAACTTGACTACGTTTAAGTTAGTCGATACCGCCCTCTTTCGGTGAAATAACGAAGTTTAAAAAAAAAACAAAGGAATGAAAATTACTTTCAGAAATAAACGGAGAAATATATTCGATTGTTCGAAATCATTGAGATAAATTAAAAGCAGTTTTAATGAAAACATACAAATTCCAGTTTAAATAATAATGTTTTATCCCATTTTCTACTATTTTATATCAAATTAGCGAAATAATGATGTACAGAAAGTTACACTCCATCCAGAATTTGGTTTATGACACAAACAACTAATAAGTGAATTCGTATTCCTGATTCACGATACAAAAACACTCTATTTATAGTTAAACTNTGAATTAAAATCCTAATTTCCACATACCAAAACATAACGTTCAATTATGTTACGTTAAATGAAAATGGGAGACGGGACCGAGATTCGAACTCGGAACCATGAACTGAGCGCGCTCACGCGCTTACCAACTGCGCCATCCCGTTCGCCTTTCGCATATTCGAATTTCACGGTAAGAAAAAATCTGGAGTGTGTCCCACTCAACTTTGCAATAAATTTATAAGAAGTGAGAAAATCAATTATAATTAAAGAATAAAAACATTTATAATTAACTAGCATGCGAAATGTAAGATTTTAATCTGTTACAAAACATTATCATCACCTCCGGAATATCATATGTGTACATTCAAGTACAGATTCCCGGAATTATCTTTCACCTTAAACTCTTTTCAATGTCCCCTTTGGCTGAATTCAAAAGGTGCCCACAAGATAAGCTTTGTGTAATAAATTTTCGCTGTATCTAAAAACTGTGAAATGGGGAACAGAAATGCTGTTAAGGAACACGAACGCAGACTTTACTATACAATAAAAATATTTATCTTATTTTTTTTTCAAAATTTTGAATTTTAAGATGCCGGAAGTAGAGCGCCATGTGTAAATGAAGACCGAATGAGCTGTCCAGAAGAAGGCTTCTATTCACATCATTATTTTGTTCGTGAGTCATCGGATAAACAGAACTCTTCACACATACATACAAACATACAACATGGGACATCATCACATTAACTGGGAGTCAATTCGTACAGATCTGAAGAGATCCCGATATTTTTTTCTTCTGTCGATTACAATACTTCCTTGCACATTCTGTATAATAGGAAAGTAAAAAGGAATTAGACCTCCGAAATGAAGTAACTGCCACCGAATCTTTCACGAACACTGCAGTTGTGGTTGAGACGTTGACCGCGGTAGTTGCACGAACTTAGTGGGTGGTAATGACCCCCCCAAAATCTTTCCGTGCCCTCTTTCCGAACCGTGAACTTTCGGAAGACTTCTGAAAACACGCGAGGGGATAGAAGTGATAATTCAATTTCTCTCACACACACACATGGTGGTGAAGCGAACTTCAGTATGGGTGAGAGCAATGGCAAATGTGGTTTATGACAGAAAATATAGCTAATGAAGATGGGAAGTGTAGATATTCCGAAATGTCAGAGAGGATAGAATAAAAGAAGAGAAGAATTCGCAACCGGGAGGGAGATGACGCAAGACCACAGAAGGGAGAAATGGACGGGAGAAGTGTTATAAAAGGTATTGCCTCCAATAAACAAATAAAACCTACGCCAACACGATGTTGCCGAAAGGAAGCATCATTTCAGCGCTCAACTTTCCATTTTGCGTCGGTGTACTAACCGCATTTGATTTGATGCGGCGAAGGAACGCAAATGCACAGGGAACAATGAATGCTCTGCGCTCTGAATTCATTCATCGACTCGATCGAATACGTCACATGTGAAATAGGAACTCAGTGGCCCATCTATGGGAGGGGGGACTATAGCCCCACCTCCCAATGGATCTGAACTCTTAACAGATCAAATTGAAGTTCATAAATGACATACTACTGTAAAATTGTTATCAGATCAATAACTGTTATTAGTTATAATTGTAATTGTTATTAGTAATATAAGTGTTAATGTTACTAATTGTTATTAATAATACCAGATTGTAAGTTGTTAATTATTTATTTGAAGCACGTTAAATATAATATTTATTATTTTTTGTTGTAAAACCATAATTTTTAAACAACAACGCTCCCTTGATTACTGTCAACATCCGTCACACTAGGAACTCACTTTATTAAGATAACACTAGCTGGATCCTAGCGAAAACTTAAACACTTAAACACATGGTTTAAGTAGGACAGCTATTAAGAATTAAATTGTAACAAATTGTTAATAAATAGCAGCATTTTGTAGCAATAAATAGTAGAAAACAGTAATAGCATTCCTAGTATACCCTCCACAATCCTCATTGTACGATGACCAAGGAGGTCGAGTTGAACCTTCGTTAAGATTTTTCCATTACGTGATAACTTAACGATTATACGTTCATATTTTTAGGAGATGAACTGAAATGGGATTTATATAAACTAGAGATTATATTGTAAAATTGCACAATATTAAAACATGAATACTATGATCTAACGTTATTAAACTCAAACATCTTAAGTACGAGATTAAATTTACTCAGAAAATTCTATATTACGTTGAATGATGTTATGATTAACCAGCTGTTCCTTCCCATGAAAAATCCCTGATGACGATGTCAAATTAGACATCGAAACATTGGCTGATTTTAAAATAAATGTATAATTTTAAAATCCATCAATTGACTTCTTTTTATTTATAAAGATTTAATTGAATAAACATATATTACTGATTGTGTATAAAAAAGACATTTCATTTTACATTTAGAAGATTGAAGACAATCAAAAATAGAAATTTTTGATAAAATGAAAATTATCTCACCGTGTAGCCCTCAAATTTAAGGAGTGCACAATCACAAATTTACTTATATATAACAATTATACTGATCTTTTCTCGCATCTTCTAAGCAACATAGTGCTGTGAAAGGGTTCTGTAAGGAACGTATTCGTATTGAAATGATCAAGCTATAAAATCTCAACCATACAATTTAATCACAAAATACTTACGAACAAACCTCGAGCACGTGACTGATTAGTAAAATTAATTAATATAATTTCTGGGTTAAAAATAAGATATTTTTTTCTCGTTAATATTTCAGAAAATTAGTGAGTGCTATATAATGGTGAGTCTTTTTCCAGGGTCTACTTCACGAGAGACTATTTCCGTTGAAACCTAAGTTCTGGATCAGAGTTATCGAACCTGATCAGAGTTATCGAAGCCTATATTGGACGTGAACTCTTGATAAGGTTGATATTGAAAATTGAAGTTGATAAAAGGCATACTTTGTAAAAGTGCTACCAGATTAATAATTGTTATTAATTATAATTATTATTGTTCCTAATATAATAGTAATTGTTATTAATAATACCAGAAAGTTAAATGTTAATTACTTATTGATGCATTTTATTTTAAGGTAATATTTATTAAATTTGTGTTGTAAAACCATAATTTTTAACAAATATGCTCCCCGGTTAGCCCGCCTCCCCCCTTGAGTACGGTCTGGATCCGCCACTGCTTCATACAAATATTATTTAAATATTAAAATATCCCATAATCAACATACATCTAATGAAAATATACAAAACAGAAAAAAATCCTTTATAGTACAGAAATGGAAGACTGCATAGCGTGTGCAATACATATTTATGTTGAACATACAAGAATGACGGCGTTTAATTAAAAGAGATAAATAAAAGTTGATTGAGTAAGTGTGGAATAAATAGGATAATGTAATTTATTCCCCAAAATGAGGATTTCTCTCGAATCGATCTTTCTTGTAAGGAAGAATTCCATCCAATATCCTCCAGTCCTCTCCAGGCTCAGGCCAAGTGGCCCATGTCGCCTTTTCTCCTCCTCCTCTGTCTCCCACCATCCCTCGCAAGCGAGAACTCCAGCAAGCGGCAACACTCTGGCGCATGCAAGATCAATCCTCTCGCAGTCTCATTAAACGGCGACCCATCGCAAATCCGATATTCGGAGATCCATAATGAAAGTGTCCCTCTGAATAAGACGACGCAAAGGAGATCCCTCATCCCAGTGCCCAAATCCTCATCCCTTTTGTGAATCCCTATCTGCTAGTAACACATCGCTCTGGTTCTCTCCCCTCGCCGAGGAGTCCCAGGGGTGGCCATTATGTCTTCGTAAGGGAAACACCTCATACAACCAAAGCGTCTCGGCTTTCCTCCAGTTAGAGGTCTTAATCCAAGGAGAACTGTCAGCCGTGTTTAGAGCTCTTAATTTCTCATATCAGCTATATTTACTACGCACAAATTCTCATAAACCCTTTGGCGCCAGATGTTACTCGATGATGGAGAAGGGAGAGAGGCAGAGACATCACAATCATGTGACAAAGTACTGCTGACTGATGCCACTATGAGAAACAACGCGTAGTATTTTCCGGAAATATGCGAAATTCCGTATTATATTTCTTCCCCTGACGTTTCTCTCAATTAAAATCTCTATCTCATGGTTGGAAAACACGAAGGGAATTGATGTTCTGTAATTGGACGATGTTAAGGGTCCGTATTGCCACAGTTACAACATTGATAGTTACTTGATTGTTACATCATATATTATGTATACTATAATAATCCCGAAAACGAAACGACGCGTCTACTCAATTACAAATACTTTTATAGAAAATAAAAATGTATATTAAGAAAAGTATCTATAACGCTTGTCAGTATTTTATTTAAATATACAATTTTTTTTAACATCATAAAATTTTGCAAATTTGACCTTCAAAGCTAGAGGGAGATGATAATTTACATTAGATTTTAATAAATCACCCCTATCCCACCAACCATGCATAATTTTAATACTCTCTAGGAAACATTACGCACTTGACGTTCAAAAGACGAGGAAAATTACAGTTTATATCATATTTTGAAATTCACTTTCCCATAATAACAATAGTAAAATTCAAAATGTTTCAACGTGGCTTCCTAAATAATCATCGTGCCAGAAAATTTGAAAAATTTACGCGAGGGCATTTACCGGTGTTCGGTTAGTAAACACACAAGACACGTATTATAAGAGGAAAACTATTTGTTCTTCGTATCCGTCTATTTAGAACATAGAGAATTTTCTTTAGAAATTTGTTAGTGACCTTGTAAAGAAAATAGTATTAATGAGAAATCTTGTTCTCAAAGTTTAATGCAAATTATGTATTTATGACATTGAGAACCTTGTATGACAATATTAAACACAAAGTGATCCATTCATGAATTTTTATATGGATCTTTAGTCTATAATGAATGAAAAAAATATAGAAGGTATCTCATTGTGCTGCATCTTTGTAATCGTTTTATAATATATTTCAACTAGGATAATTCATTTTCCTATTCCAATTGTTACACATCTTTTGCTTACATACTTAGTATATTAACGTTTTTAAATAATAAAAAATAGATATTCATCTTTATCACAGCATTAAAAACTCAAATTATTTATGTCATAAAATTATCAAATTTCACACAAAGTAGAATTTAATATTTTGATATTATTCAGTTTTGAAAAAATTCTGACACCGAAAAAATGTTTTAAAAAATATGTTACTTCCGAGATGAATTAGTCAAAACCCTTCGGGGCTAATACAACTAAACTAGTCCAGAACTAAAATAGTCCTCTATATGTAGTGTTTTATATCCTTTGTAAAATAAAACTAGTACAGTATACAGTAAAATAAAACTAGTATGATATTGAGCCTCTAAAATGAAACATAAAATAATTAACACATCGCACCGTTTAGATGTTTCCATAATTCGATTTGAAGAAAACTAAAAATATTTATTTCTGATTTAATACTAAAAAAGTGCGGGGGAATTTATTCGTGATATATTGTATCTCTGGATAATTTAAAGAGAACTACTGCGCTACTGAATTACAAGTAAATATTTGAGTTATTTCCTTCATTACGATGAAAAGCACAAAATAAGTACGTGTAGTCGTATAATTTAAGTGTACATTTTGTAACAGACCAAACAAAAATCCCTCATAAGTGGCGAACACTGAATATTTAATCTTTGAGAAATAATTCAAGCATTATCGTTTCCCTTATGTAAGAAGTGAACAATTCTTTGAAATGATGTAACTTTCGGCCAGGTGAAAATGGCGACGAACCAGGAATCGTACCCGGGACAGCTGCTTTGATCTCAGGAGTGTTAACCCCACTAGGTCACCCATTCACCTCCCACAAAGGTACACAATTTACACCCAGGCCTAATCTAGTACACAACTGTGAATGGATGGTGTAGTGGTTAGCACCTCTACGAACAAAGCAGGAATCCCCGGTTCGACGTTTTGCTCGTCACCATTTTCACCTCGTCGAAAGTTATCACGTATCTTCTTCACCCGTAGATTCACTAAAGAAATATGCGCGAATTTGGAATAATTTTCACTTAAAAAACCGACTGATAAATGTATCTCCGGTGGCTCAGGTGTTAGCATACTTGCTCACCAATAAGTCACTCCGGGTTCGATTTACAGCGGGGCCAGAAAAAAACTTGTAGCTTTTTACTTCATATATCTGTGACGACTGAAAAGCGAACCTTCCTTCTTCTATCCATCTCCTACCACTCCGAGTATCACTAACTCTTACTATTACTAACTACTCCTTCTAACATCTCCATTTGGTCAAGTTGCTGGCAAACCCAGCTAACCGGTCCACCTACTAACAATAGCCCAACCACCCACCTCCTACCTCTGTCGCCCCATGTAAATAACTTTTAAAAGCTCGCTTCATTTACCATTTACAAATATTACGATTCAAAAATTGAAACTTTTTTGGTATTAAAGTATTGTGTATTCCATTTGTATGATAAACCATTGCTATCAATACTTCGTCTTCTCCATTCTCGCCACCCGCCCTCCAAACACGGCAGTCACCACGAAAAAGACGCCGATTAACCCTGAGGACGCGCTCAAAGACATTTCTCGCACAAAAGAATACCCTTAACTAAATTCGTCACCCCTGCATCACTCCCTCGCATCTCACCCCGCTCACCTCTGCGAAGCCTGGGCGCTCGGCAATCCAATATCCTGCGGCGCCCTTTCTAAGACCTCGTCTCTCCTTTGTCGCCTGGGGGTCCTCCTTTCGAGACCGGGCGACGCCATCGTCGAGCTTCATCTGATTGCGTTGCAAACACTCGCAGTGGGTCGCGTCGCGGTTCTCTCTCTTCACGCAGAACGTAAATGGGAAAGTTCGGAGAAAAAAGGAAACTCATGTGAATCACAAATTATGTTTTTGTTCATTAAATGAAACACACACTTCGTTAACTTCGGACAAAATTAGAAAGTAAGTTATAGTCAACCGAAAAATATTTTGCCAAAGCGGCTTTCGACATCTTATGCTGTCACCGTTAGTGGCCTACAATCAAGATACAGGAATATTCAGCTATTGGTAAAAAAGATCTTAATAATAATAATAAACTCTGTTTATTATGATAGGTCCATTATAACTGACAAGCACATTGCTAATAACAGACCTGATATTGTATTACGAGACAGAGATGAGTGTAATCTATCTAGTTGATGTAGTAATCCTCAATACACACAATATTCAGGCAGCAATCAATGACAAGAGGAGTAAATATTCTGATTTGAGTAATGAAATGAAAAAAAGTGGAAGCTAGACAGGGTGTACATTGTACCAATAGTTCTCTCTGCAACGGGTATGATTTCTAAGTCCCTGTATGAAAGCCTTGAGATTTTAGGGTCACATAAGAATTTATTCATTCTCATTCAAAAAGCAGCTATACTGAATATTACCCGCACGGTAAGGAACTTCTAAAGCCAGGAGTAGATGAGAATGCTTGGCGCGAGCGCGTATTCTGTCTTTCATCGGCAACAATATGCTGAGATTAAAAAATGAAGGAATAATAATAATAGTAATAAATACAAACATATGTTAAAATAGAGAGGAAAGTAAAATTTAATACTAATTGGATTCAGATATTTACAGGTTCCACCCCCTCCCCCGAAGGCAGAGAAGGTAAGACGTTCGGCTTACAAAAAAAATTTCTCATTGCAAAATATTCACTATTTTCAATATTTACTAAACCAATTAGTATTAAATTTCCTGTGATTATTATTAACTACAACATACTCCTCCACTCTAGTAATATATACGTTTTGTATTTATTACTATTACTATTATTATTAAGATTTTTTTACTAATAGCTAAATATTTCATCTTGATTGTAGGCCACTGAAGCTGACTGCATAAGCTGTCGAAAGCCGCTTTGGCAAAAAAATATTTTTCTGATGATTATAAATTTATTTCTTAAGTTAAAACGGAATACACCACCATTACCCACNAGACAGCACTTATAGTTCAGACAAAATGTTTATTAATACATTTCCTTACAATCACAGCACCATGCACGTGTTTCTCTTCAGTTACATCATTTTAATTACTCAATGTAGTTTGTCATACTCAGGGTTAGGATTTTTAGGGGTGCACCTTCTTTTTTAGAGTAAATTAAAGCCGGAAGGACAAAACTGTTTGAAGTTTTGCCTCTAGACGAGAAAAGAGACATTTTTCAGCATCTATTTTTCCTTTTCTGATATCTTTATTCCATTTTTTCCAAATCTTGCACATGATCCCTTTTTACTGCAGTTTTTCATTAATCTTATAGAAAGAGCATTATATCACTTCTAAGAGAAGCGACATGTGAGTTTTATTCCATTTATATCTGGTTTCGAATCAGTATCAAATATTTAATTAATTGTATTTGTTTCCTCAGCTTACAAAGACCATGTAAATTGTAAGCCTATCTTTTTGAGTAAACGCGGGTACCTGACTGCAGCTGTTAAACAAGTGCAAGAACAAGGTCTCAAAAATAAAAACAAATGGATGTTTACTTTCTATTTTTTTTCCTTCTGAAGAATGATTACTTGACGTTTTTATTTGTATTTCAATAATTAGATACGGGGAAAAATAATTTCTCGAACTAGTTGAGTACTACCTGTGTGTCTCTATTTCTCTTATTTTAGCTCCTTTTCCTTCCTTATTCCTTATCAAATTTTCACCTAAAAATCCCCTGGTGATAATGCAGTTGGTGATTATAATCATATTCTACACTTTATTTGAATAAATAACGAAAAATGTGTTTCGTGGATAGTAAAAAAAATCATTAAAGTTCTAATCAGATCAAAACTAGTTTATACGATCATGCATCGAGTGACCCTGCGACAAATTCGTCAATGGAAATTCATCCTTTTCATCAAAGTTATGTTACGTACTTCCTTTGATTTCTTTCTGTGATTTGAATAGTTTGACTAATTTATTAATCTCAGTTGATACTATGTTAAGACAATATATTACACATATTTTTTCGTCCAATACCATAAAATGATCGCAAACAATCCAGTCATTAACACTGGCATTTCCGTAGACATCAGTTCACTGCTAGAACAATGAATTGTCTTATGAAATTTAACTACTTCCCCGAAATTGAAGCACGATTTCCCAAAATTTATGAATGAACGAATGGAAATTTATTGCGTCATAAATATTCAAATATGATTTTTATTATTTTTACCTGGCGTATCAGAGAAAACATTAACTTTTTTCAGACCTCCAATAAAACAATCACTATCATCCGTTCACTGCAAGCTAATGAAATATCCACATAAAGCATTTATTTCTTAGTAATATCATTTGTCAAGATTTATTAATTATATTACGCTATATGCTCCGAAAAAAAAAACAGTAAAACAATATAAGGTGTTATTAGGGGTTTTTTTTGGGGGGGGCGAAATTCCTAAATCCTCCCTTGCATAATACTGACTAGTTTCTGGAGTTACGTAATAAGTACTAAATAATATCATAAAAAGTGGTCATTGAAGTAAATTTTTAAATACTTTTCTACAGCGATACAAGTATGTATCCATGCAATACTATCAATTGAAGATTTTCAGTAAACATACTCTTGGTCAATAAGGAACTACGTGACTTCATGGTTGTCAGAGAATATTAGAACGAAATTAGAATTCTTGTCTAGAAGTAGTACAAGACCTGGTAAATAAAGAATTTTTAACCATTCATTGTCACACACAAAGCTTTTATTAATTGTAATGACTCAATTGTTTGAGACAATCCTGGAGAATATAGTCATCCCCAGTCCAAAGATGAATCTGAAAGAAATATAAGGGAGTGTGAAATAAAACTCAAAAGAAGAATATCTTCGAAGAAATATTAATTCTGTGAAATGATTCAGTTTAATGAATATCACATCAACACATGTGAGGCTGTTTTAAGACACATATTGACATGACAGTCTCAATCTTATGTATGAAATCACAGAACAAACAGAAGTATGCCTATGATCATAGTCCTAACGAGAACTAACATTATCGAGTAGGACAACTGTCTGCAGTTATTATGTTTGTATGTATTAAACATATTTGTATAAATAGAGAAGGGGAATTAGATATTGTCACACGGTAATGTGACGCAAAATGACAGAAATTTTGACACACTCTATCAATGATATCTGTCGAATCATTTGTGCTTTAAATTATTAATGTACTGAATATTATATTTTGTATCTTGTCCGAATGTAGTACAAAAAAGGCAATAAAGTTAGTAATCTCTGTAGCGAATTAGTTAATCACACTATACGTTCTTCTCAAAGAAATAATAAAATCTATCGTCATAAATAGGCGTCCTTTATGAAAGTGTAAAACTTTCTTTCATGCAATGTTACGAAGACGAAAGTTTATGTTATGTAGAATAGAAAACAATTGCATTATTTCCTGAAAGCAGCGAAAACTTTAGCAATTAATAATACATTTAAATCAAATTTATGTTCCATTGACCTTTTTCCGAAACTTAACTATAGAAATTGAACAATCTTAACATTCTTTCAAGTTTTGTATGATAAAATATAAAGAGATGCAGTTTTAAATTCTAACAATATATTTTACATTTGAAATATTGGTATTAAAGTGAAAAAGGACAGTTTCAATTAACAATTTTTTATTCAGAACGTTCTACGTACAATCAGAAGACCATAGTATAATCATAAAAATTTAAATGGATTANCGTACAATCAGAAGACCATAGTATAATCATAAAAATTTAAATGGATTAAATTTGTATATATTTAATAAATCTAACATAAAAGATGAATGGTCGTAAGTTTGAATATTTATCCTGAATACATATTTATATCAGTTGATGGATATTTATCAAACTTCGAGAGATTGTCTGAAATAAATTTTACGAGTCCGTAGGGGAGGATGGGCTAGAATGAAATGAGGACACTAGTGAGACATTTTAGCGATTTAAGTGGATGTATATGATCATGATAATAATAATAATTCATCTTTATATAGAAGTGAAGTTGTATCATGTTTTCTGTAACACTCAACCTCTCAAATATGGTAACATTTTATAAAATTCAAAAATCTTGAAGGAAGAATAACACACCATGTGATCATTAAATGATGTATTGATTCAAAATAATTTTAATTATAAGACGATTCAAAACGTTTCCCCTACGAATAATTCTTTAGAAAAAGTATAACTAGAATATCCGTTCATCCAAAAGAATAGATCAGCTTAACAGTTTCCATTTCTGCAAACAATCTAAACGCGAGGCATTTAAACGTGGAACCGATCTCTTAAAAAGGATTTGAGTCCACTCCATCTCCTCTTCACGCTCCCCCTACAAACTTCAAAGTTGGTCCACAGTCGGCCAATCCAATCCAATCCAATCCAACGCTCTCAGTCTTCCTCCCTTCGCGTCCCTTCTTCAGATCCGGATGTCAGACGATCGCGCTCTCGCGTCTTCTGTTTGCGCCGCAAACAGTTGCGCAGCGCCGGCGCACTTTGACTTTTGACACGTGGAATTTTGCCAGCGAGGAGAGAGAATTGTCACGCGATACTCCTTCTTATGCATACATCGTATCACATTTTTCTGTTTATATCCACAATTCTACTGAAACATGGAAAGAGTTCGATTTGAATATTATGTGAATGTGTTCAGTGAGATGCACATACCTTTGGAGTGCGACGACGTGCGATGAATAATCGACTAACATGTACCAGACCCTCTACAGTTAATATATTTCCAAGATTTTCAAGTCAGAAAAACATAATCAGAAAATACATATTAAAAATTTCTCATTCCTGAAATATTTTACTTTTATTATATTGCATGCCTTTTGGCAAAAGGAGGTTCAGACTATAAGGCCTGCTCTTCCACGTGACCTTTGGACTATAGGGTAAATGAATTGGGAAGGGAACGTATGGTACCGAACCGACAATTGTCTGGAGAATGAGAGGGAAAACCCCAGTTGAAAACCTCACCCAGTTCGTCCGAGCAAGGTTTGAACCCACGCTCTACCGCTCAACGGGATTGAGGAAGCGAAGACGTTACCACTAGACCACCGTTGAGTCTATTCCGTTCCGAAAAAAATAGTTACATAGAATGTGTAACACAAAAATTATAAATTTGATCACTATTTTTGAATAAATTTTGATATGAGAAATGAAGCCATAACATTAGTTACGTCAGTCAAAATAAGGATAGTCGTCAAGGGTAAAATAAAGTAAAGGTAAGGATAAAGACATGCATCATTGCCATTCGAACTTTACACGAAATGAAAATAGAAAACTATTCGTTTCTAAAATCGAATATAAATGAACCTCTCTAGTTAGTCCACATTCATCAAACTAGTTTCAATGAGATCAAAGTTTGTTAGCTTTCACCTTCACTCGCATTCCATCTACTCGTATCAGTTGGAAATTCCGTACCAATCGACGAGCACTCCCTCGTATCTTCAGTGTACTCTGCAAATAGTAAAGCAGTGATTCAATGCGCTTTGACCTTTCAGATGCGGGACATTACAAAGAATGAAACAGAATCAATGAACGGAGAACATTCGGGACAGAAAAACCAACTTCAAAACAGTCATAAATTCATCATTAAATTGCATTGCATTTGGTACTTCAACATATTTCACTGAGTACACGCTAATAGGTATATTAGAGATAGTAAAACTATTCTACAATTAAGGTAGTACTAGCGAAGATATAATTAAATCACTAAAATATCTTAATGGCATAAATAAACAGAGTAACATGTGATTTCAACATGAAAAACATACCTCACCGGCAATTTAAACGAAATAATTGTAATTATTAAGTGACGGAGAAAACATTAATTTACGAAATAAGATCAATTTTGAAATTACAAGAGTTCTGGAAAATTAATTTGATTTGTAGTAAATTTACCGCACTATTTTTACATTACTTTTATCTCTAGATCATGGGACATATGAGAAATATATTTCACTTTTTCCGAGATGAAATGCATGAATCACGAAACCGTCGCATCCGGACGCCATGTTCCTACACGCTCTTGTGCATTTTNCGCATCCGGACGCCATGTTCCTACACGCTCTTGTGCATTTTAAACGAGACAAACGATTTCCCGAATATTGTTTGTGCTGTATCATTCTCTAAAAGATAAAAATTAAATGGTGTGTTTTCGTCATCATTATTCATGCTGTTGTGCTTTATAACAATTACAATACAAATATTTAAAACAATCGTACATATCCGTGACTTCGCTAACTTGGAGTGGTGCTTCCACCTTAAAGATATCGCCACAACCTGAAGATCATAGAACTCAGTCGATATGAGCAGAAATTATCATTTGATGGAAATCCTGGTTAGAATACATGTTCGCACTCGCGATCTCTAAAATTAGATCTGATAATACATTCACTGTCAACAGATGTATTGATTCTGAAACATAATTGATTTTTATGAGCTGCTCAAAACGAGGGAAAAATCGATATTGCGGCAAAATGAAATACAGTTGTTGTTTTCTGTAATTCTTTTCGTAAATAAACGAAATTGAAATTATTCAAACAAACACGTTTATCTTCCTGGTCATTAATATTTCGTGAAACCATAAAATAGGGTTCAATTAGATGATTGTGAGTTATTTCAACTATGCCATTATATTTCTCAACTTGTGTATTAAGAAATATACCTAAAAATTCTCATGAATGTAAACTTCCAAACATGTATGAAAATATAATAAAAGGAACAGATGAAGAAAAATATCGTTTCATGCAACAATACATCGTTTTGAACACATGAAAAACAAGATTCATTCCTCTTAAAACTGCTCTTATGAAATTCCATCTCCAAACATCCATTCTCCTCTGGAACCAGCGAACCGAAACACATCCAAGAAAACGTAAATAATTCTTTAAGTTTACAGAACATCAATGCTTCTGTTACTTTTCCAGTCAGTATATTTTCCCGCAAACCAAAATGATAAACACGACTCCACCCCATGCAAATGGCCGCTACCTGTGTTCATATTTCTCCTTGTGGAAACGAGGGCGATTGCAAACAAATCTCGCGAACATGTAACGAAATTTCTAAGCCCCCACGAACACAGCGGAGCCTTATCTTAAGGTACACAATAACTCAGAGCGGTACTTTACAATGTCGGCCCGGATTTCGTAATAATAAATGTTTTATCCTCCAAACCGGTGGAACAGCCGCGCTCGACCCTAACCCTCGGAAACGATCGACTCGGCGCGCGTTTCGATTTATGTGCTCGAGAATAAACCTCACACGGACTACTGTAACGTCTCCAGAAATTTCCCACCCCCCACTTTGGGGAGAAAGAATGCATAAAGCGATTTCATTACCTATTCCGCTTAGGACACCGAGAAGCTTCTTGCCCTCTCGCAGACGGACTGTGGGTCGCTTTACGGGATTTTTTTTCCGCAATAATAGCTTGGATGTGCTGAACCCAGTGGAGAATGTCGGGAGAGGATTTTTATTAAAAATGTAACCGTAAGGGAGGTAGCGTATGAATATGGAGGGCATGTGTAAGAGTTGGTTTATGCCCTCGAGGTCCGTTGAGGACGGAAATGCTTCGTAATTTTCTTGGATACCGTCACAATGGCATCGGAGAGTGTTATTACGATGGTAGCGGCATTAAGGAGAGAGAGTGAGTTCATACTGAGAATAAAGTGCGAAAGGATATGAGCCGGTTTTTTATTCTTTCGTTTCAGGAGCTTACCAAAGCACTGCCGCTACAGTTTTATTAGTTCTGTAGAGATATTTGCATTATTAAATCTCCCATCTCTTAAATGACCCCGGGTCCTGCTGTCGTCAAAGAGAATCATTTTATGACTTCAATGAGAGAAATGTAAGTGAAAATTTCACCCAGAAATCTAGAGGAAAATTAGGATGAAACCATCGACATATACACAGTCTTCTCTGTACACGTACTACATTCCAAGGAATTTTGGTAAACCATCATCTTATAGTGTTGTCAGAATTAAGAATATTCCGGGGAAGGAAATGGAGGTCTGGACTTAACTGAAACTAAAAATACCATTGCAATGAGCTATGATTTTATTTGTGTTCAGCAGTGTAAATGCCCAATATCTATTTCTGAACCCGAAGACTAAATGCTTATATTATGGGGATGGATTGTAGAAAGAATGAATTTGCTTCCGGAAAATATTGAAATGAGTATTTGTGATACAAAGTTAAATGAAAATTAGGGATACAAAGTTGCCACTGTTTCTTCTTCTTGCATCAAGTTCAAGAAAACCTTGATCCCGGGGAGTTTCCAGGGTTCCTCGTTAGGGTCTAACACTTCGTTTCTTTCTTATAGTGTTGCGTAAGAGGAGTGCGGTGATAACGCAAATACACAATATAAAAAAGTGGTCTATTCCAAAGACTAGATCTCTGTATCCCAATGTAATTTGGACCGCTGATTCCAATGCGAATTCATAATTGCTCCATGACCCCTCCACCAGTTTTTTAAATCATTACGTCCTGTATTGTAGGGCGGGTTTTCGCGACTTTTGAAAACAGAGGGTGATGGAGTAATTGTGACCCTCGATTCGGATTCCATAAGTCAAAATTCATTGGTACACATAGATCTAGTCTTTGAAACTTATTATTCTGTGTATGTGTCTGCGTAATGAATGAGATGGACGATAGAAGAAGCTCCATTGTCTCTTCCTAGGTTTACGACCAATGTTTGGATATAATTCTTATATCTTTACATAATATGGTGAACAAATTCATTTATTTCAGAAACTGATATGTTTTTTTTCTCAACTTAGGAGCGTCAGCTCAATCAAAGCTATTTCCAACACAACTGATTTTTCATGATAAAGAAAAACGTGTTACTGAATCATTTAAATTCCTAGGTATATACAAATTAAAAATGGAATATTTTGTTACCAATCATCAATTGTGGAAAATATACTCATTTGTTCTCAACTCAAATAGGGTAAAACCAATGTGAAGGAAATTTCATGTATACATATCTCCCTCTTTTATTCGAAGTACGGAGTGTATTTTAACAGGAAATGGTGAACTTGATTAAATATGATTTGTGCTGTTATCCACAATCTAGAATCAAATGAAGGGAAAAATAAATTTGTTCAAAAAGAGGAAAGAGCTGCAATTGAACAGACATTTTTTCCATTAATTTATTTCTAGTCGTGTCCCCGTTTGCAGACATCCCACGACATTATCTCTTCTATTGTCTCTATTAACTTTTTTATTTTTTTGCGTTTTTGATTTTTTTCTATATATCTTTTCTTTTAAAATTTCGAATCGTCTTTCTGTTTTAATCCTCTCCGTTCCATGCGCACTCAACACTGTTTCTGTTTTCGTTATTCTGAGATAACTCTCGCTCTTTCTTCCCCACTGTAATTGAACAGACACTCAACTATAATTCCTTCTATAAGACAGTGAAAATGCACCATTATAATAACATATCTCGATCCGAATGACAGCCCCCCAAAAGATGCAAGCCCGACGCCATCTCCCACCCGACAGAATAAGGTCCGCCTCGCTCGCAAGTCCCTTGAGCGGCTTAGGGCAGCGAGCTCATCTGCACAAGGGATCGCTGGAAGCAGTTGGGTGAGCGAGTGAGCACGGCGGATGAGCGTAGAGGCGACGCCAGCGCCCAACTCAGATGGCGGTGGGGTGGTGAAGTGCATTTGGAAGGCTTTTGTCCGGTGACAATGCGTTCGGTCGCGCCTCTACGACCCGTTCGCTGGTGTGCTGCGTCGTTCGCTAGGGCGGGTAGAAGCAAGGGTCTCCAGTGCCTTCGTTAAAGCTCCCACGAAGATTGGATGTATCACCTGCGCTCATGGAAGGGGTGTGCTGGATGGTTAACGCCCGGTGAATTAATAAAAAAAAAGTACAGGGACGCAATGTGGCGTATACAGAAAATTAATTGGGGTTGGTGGAATTCCCTGGAACCTCAGAACAATCTTCGACTGAAGCTCAGAAGTCCATATATTATCCTACTTTGACAAAAATATTACAAATATATAATAGAACTACTAAGGTCCTCTCAGCGAAAGAAATGTTACGAGGTGCAAACCAATGGAGCGAAAGTGCAATGTTGTCATGTTCGCTGCGGGGGGTACCCAATCCACACGGCATGACACGGCACCCACATAAAGGCTGCTCTAAACCGTTGAAAAGTTAACTTCAGGCAGTTTTAGCAGACCAAAGGTTAGAATGAAAGCTCTCTCTCTCAGTCAAATTTGGTATATCAATTATCGTATTCAGTATCAGCCGGTTCTAAGAATCGGCTTANTAGCAGACCAAAAGTTAGAATGAAAGCTCTCTCTCTCACTCAAATTTGGTATATCAATTATCGTATTCAGTATCAGCCGGTTCTAAGAATCGGCTTATGTAGATTTTACCACGCAGACGTAAAATCGCGATGGTTCTGCTAGCACGAGTAAAACATCTACCGCAAGACGAAGAGTCGGAAATCTCGCAATGCTGGCATTGGCACCTCGATATTCACGTGATCTTCAGACTCCTGCCACATTCATTTTCTTTCGCAGTAAGCATTTGAATTCACTACTTTTGACTTTTTTTTTTCCTTTTTAAAAACGCTTTACTCGTGATTTGCCCCGAGCACTTTTCTTTCTCCTATTGCCTCTATAATTAATATTTATATCTACCATTAATGGTACATTAATTTCTTCATACTCTTCCCCTAAAAGGCGAAAGACTGGAGAGGAATATGAGATGTAAAGTTAGTACAGTGTTGCAGCCGTGTAATCTAAAGGATCCGTTCATAACTTTGGCAGAGAAGGTAACGTTATGCTCCAAATATACGCGTGCGAAGTTAGAAAACACCTCTTGAAACATTCATGACGTCAAGGGAATACATCACTCATAAGGAACATGAAATGAATCGCTCATGAAATTTAAGAACATATCAGGAGGATAAGCTCACAAGTTCAGTATACGCGAATAGTATTATTTCAACGCAGTCAGTAAATTAAACTATGTAATTTATTAGTTCAAATCATCATTATCTGGTTTCTCTACGAGGATCACTATATAGCATATTTTCCATGTAACATATTTTATGATAAAATTTTAATTAGAGTAAAACCGTTCTAACATTACGCATGGGGTTTTGAGAATATTGCACAACGCTGCACAATCCCGATCTTCTTTTGCTCGTCCTTCGAAGGGCAATATTTCCGATAAACAATCAAATAAAGTAGCTTCCGGGGTTGGAAGAGCAGGTCAGTGACATTGTCATCAAACAATTTTCATTGTCGTGGATGGGCGGCAGGCATCCACTTCGAAAGGTTCGGTCGGAGCTTCGAGCACAAAGCCACCGACTCGATCATCGAAAATCTCAACGATTAGAATTACGAGTCGGCCCATGGGGTCATGTAATACTCGAGAGTGAGTCTACCACTAACAGCCAAGAGTGCGACGTAGGCATTTCCCGATAAAAATGGGATGAGAATTTTTTTCTTTTTTTACTGTCTTGTAAGATTTCAGAGTTAATTACATCTAGGAGATCGTATCAATTATCATTCTCATAGACAGTCATGTATATGATCACTGGAGTACACATACACGGGTTGACAGCACCACAACGTTATAACTTTATTTATCTTTGAACTCATTGACACAATACAAGTTTAAAATATATAACGAATGTTGTAGAATTTTAAAACTCATTCTAGAAAAAGAGCTTACATTTTGAATTTCGATATTGGCTACGTCAGAGACTGTAGGCTACATAAAAATAAATATTGGTACTTATTGAATGAAATTCAACAATCGAACTTCCTGGCCCGAGTTTTCCACCGGTTTTCCTTCGGGTAGAGGTAGACTTTATAAACAGGTACTCTACGCTCTCGCCTGGGAGTGGTGGTCTCATTAATCTTATTCGAATATTTCAACTGGAATTTCGAGTAAATTTAACAGTAATATTTTATAAGTAATTTTTTCCGAAAAATTTAAACATACATCTTTTACTCTAATAATATTTTTTTTGTATTATGTTGGTATTATAACTTTTTATTATTATTATCTTAGGAGTGTGCTGAAACGTTAAATCTGCCTCTGCCTTAGGGCCCTTGACAGGAATTGATAAGATGGTCCCTCGCTTGCTTCCGGAGAGTAAATTAGTTTATCCGGAGTGTCTTACGCAGTTTGGTACTGCTTCTTTGACGTGATTGTTACATATTGCTAAGTTTCTTTGAGAGCAGTGCACGACGGTGGAAACACTTCGGAGCTTCAAGTCCAGGACATTAGCACGTAACTCTCCCTCATCTAAATCGAGCTGTTCCCCCAAAACGCCCGTTCTCTTTCCCCATTCGTCGCGCGGCTATGACGTGCGTTCGACAATTGAATCGCGTCCAGCGCTCCACCAGAACATTTTAGGATCCCGCATGAACCACGCCAGCGAGATATGCATCAAGCACATGCCGTTGGAGTCGCGCTACGCAGTCAGGCCGGACGGTCGTTTGATCGCTCTTCACTGACGCCGTCATTGAACGCCGGAAGCGCAGGGTGCGAAATAGTCATCAATCCACGTCCAGAGATAGCGAGCGCGACGGCTTTGCAATCGTCCAGTGTCGTCATGGCAACGACTGGGCGGCGGCGACTAAAGTCCATGGATCGGCTTCGGTGGAGGGAGCGAGGTGTCGTCTCGAATGATGACTATGCGTCGAAATGCCTGAATTGTGATATCATTTCATTCAAAATTTCGAAGAATTGCTATAAAATATTTTAATTTCTTCTTTATTATTATCAGGGTTAAGATTTTTAGGTGCGCACCTCTTTTCGTAGGGGAAATTACAGCTCGTCGAAAAGATACTTCAGGATGAAATCAAGTCAGCAGATCAGAAAGGAAGCATTTTTTACCACCTTTTTTTCTCTTCTTTGGGGACCTGTTTCGTTTTTGCCTCGAACCGAGCTCATAATTTTACCTTTCCCACTTTTACTTTAGCTTTTCAATGATATTTTTAAATTCACTTTATCGTCTTCATTTTAGCACCTGAACATCGTAACACAGATTTTAATACGAAAATGTCCCTAAAGGTTTTAATTCTTTTTCTGCTTAACCGGATTGAGTGAATCACACAGATGAAGTATCGTTTTTTAGAGCAACAAATGATGTGTCGACGATGTCCTATTCTTAACCATTAGTTAAACTGCTCGCAGATTAACACATGTCAACATTCTTTTTATATGAATTCTATTATTATACAAGAAAACAATGTTCAATAATATACAAATTACATATTTTTGAAACTATAGAAAATAGGAAAGTGGCGCCAGTCCCGTAGGCAAATAGTTATTTTCCGGGGAGAAGACTTCAATACCAATAATTTTTCTTTATTTAAAATTTCTTCATTTTTTATTTCACATTGCAAATATCATTCGTTAACAAATACAAATTAACATTACTTTTCTAAACACGTTATATAATTAAAATAATTTATTAAATGTTCGTAGGGACCTCGGCTTTCCAAGGTCCCCCCCCCACCCAATTTACTACGTGTTAGATCACAAACAAGCCATATTGTATGATCACAATCACCTCCATCCTTTATAATTCACACCAGTGAAGCAATATCATACTCCGATATTAGATTTTATTCTCTCTAACAAAACAAAAGGAGTGCAATACGGGCACAAAAGATATCATGTGAAGAGTCGAAGGGCGGGGCTGGTAGTTGAGGTGGCAGGTGGCATCATGCCAATGCGTCGGGCGCGGTGCCAAGTGAAAGACGAGGGATGTGCACAGTTTCCTCTCATTCGTTAGCGTCGATATTATCGATATAATTGTCACCACAGTCACCAGCAATCACCATCGGCTTCGGTGTTACGCACGTTGCAAGTTGCAAATTAGATGTAATCGATGAATTCGCAACTATAATTATTTCATAAAAGATAAAGATTGTTGAAAATTTGGGTGAAAAAAAACAAAAACAATATTCGTACCGCCAATGTTTTGCACATGTGTTGTGGTTATGTACAGGCGGGTGTTGTGCTTATATAAAAGTATTATTAATTGTAATATGTAGGAGGCTAATGGTTTGTATCAACTGTTGGCAGTAGCGTAATTGTAAACATGTATTTAGTCCTGAAGTAGGACAAATTAATGTCCGAAACGTTGGCAGTATGAATTNCCGTCTACCATTCTCATTCAACTTGTGAAACCCAAAGACCTCTGAGGTGGTCTCGTAGAGACTAGATTCCTCATCTGAGGCGACTCCTTATATAAAAGTATTATTAACGACGGTTTATATAAAAGTATTATTAATTGTAATATGTAGGAGGCTAATGGTTTGTACCAACTGTTGGCAGTAGCGTAATTGTAAACATGTATTTAGTCCTGAAGTAGGACAAATTAATGTCCGAAACGTTGGCAGTATGAATTTTGTTTAATTTTTTTGACCCAAATACTCAACATTTATCTTATATGACGAATGGGGTCAATAAAAACATGGAATTAAGTACAGTATTATTATTGTTTCATTCACTATCATCATATACATTGATACCCAACTTTCCCATATTTGTTTGCTCCTTTTTGCGTAACCGAGCAGAGCAAATCACACAAACGTAGTATCGTACATCGGAGCATTAAAATGGGTGAATGTAGTTTCCTGTTATTTCATCCTTCACCTTTCCCTTTCCGAGATAACAGTGTTTTAAAAGTACATCACGAAAAGACGCTACTTGACTCATTTATTTGAAAAGGACCCAACTTGACTACGTGAGTCCGGACAAATGAAAGCGTTTACAGAATACAAAACAATGCCACTAGGGAATTGTACCATCGTATAATTCAAGTGTGATATAATTAACATATTTATAACAGTTATGTACTATTCATAACGGTTCTGAAGTCCTATTTACATAGTTAATGCTAATACGAAACCGAGTGAAAGTTGTCTACAACTAGTATTTGCCATATTATTCAGGTAAATAAAATAATCTTGCTGCATAAAATGAAACAGCCGTATTTTCATACAGAAGATAAGTTAGCTTCAAGTTGACCTAGTTTGAATATATCAGCGTTTCCTCAATGAATTGTGAGGAGCTTAGGGAATTGGTCCAAGCGCACACAGAAATCCTACTCAAAATGGTTAGGATGAATTTGTAAGATAACTACCATTACTTCTGTACTTTGTTTTCAGAATATTGTGAGGTAATTCTATATCATATTATTGTTAAATATACTCCGGGAAAGTGATTATAAGCCATTGATATGTAGAGCAAGATTTACTTAGATGTGCACGGGAACTTCTAAGTGACTAAAATTTTATTTGAGTTTTTATTACAAGTTATCCAGCTTTTGGTTTATTGAGTCATTCAATGTAGTTTCCTACGGTGTTATTTGCGTTATTTGTATCAATAATATTAGTGAATCAATATCATGTAATACATTTTGAAAGATACTAGCAAAAATACTTCTTATAAACAATAACACGACTTAAAAAAGGAAATTAGTTTGAGACATGTTCTGTTTCCTTTGTGTACAACTAAATTAACTTTATGATACCTGAACAAAGAAAAACTGAATACGGGAGGGAACATTAGCAAATTCTAACTTAAACTTTTTTTAGCACACTAGTTAAGGCAATTTACATTAAGTTGACATATAAGAAAAAACGAGACATACTGGATTTGCAAAATGGCATCTGTTTTTCCCACTAACTTTTTTTTCTAGCTTACTAAAATATATTTCGTTCGTGAAGTAGGTATATTTATCTTCTAAAAAGTCAAGTAACTCTTCGAAGGAAAACTTTTCTTCTTTATATGTGAGTTTCAAGTCTTAAGTGTTTTCCTTCCCCTCTGACTTAGCGTAATGTTGCGTTCTCCACAAGTTTTTTCTCCTTTTTTCTCGTTCTCTTGTCATAATTCTCTAGAATTTCGTTAGGAAACAAGTAAAATGAATCCTAATCAATTCTCTTAAAAGCACGAACTTGGATTTTCATTATCCTCCTAAATTAGTTGCGTAAATGGATAGAGATTTCAATGTTCGTTACGAAGCGACTATTTCAAGAGCTTCCTCCATTTAAACAAGTGACGCACGTTGATTGTCGCAGTCTCCCTGCAAAGCACGAAGTCTCCCTCTCATTAACTAATTTCATAATCACTGTTCACATCTGCATCTTCCATCTTCTGCTACGGATCCCTCCCATTAACGCAATTGCAAATTTATGAAATGAAATATTATGCATGCAACCAACAAAAAACGCGACGGAAAAAAAGAAAAAAAAGCTCACACATTCCGCCAGTGGGTGTTTCGAGTTTAATTTTGCGTTCGGGATTGTATTTGAATAATTAAAACTTGTGTTAAAACATTTTCGCCCATCCCTGGAGCCAAGGAACATTAACATTTAAATAAATTGCGTAAAATGTTTTTACGAGGATAGTCTAATGAGGATGCATTGTTCACACGTGGAATAACATCGGACAGGCGAAATAACGTGTTGGAAAGTTTCAGTTGGCATTATGCAGATTTCCACGTAACTGAAATGTATAGTTCTGAGCAGATTTACATGGCAGTTGGAGCATGGGGCGGAGAGCAAGGCATAAATTTGAAGATATGAGGGAGGCGTCGTTAATTTTAGTGTTTACAACGCGAAAATGAATCACTCTCTCCGTGAATCCTATATAACTGCGTCTGTTCTCTCTATTGAATTCAATGCTCCGGATCGTTATCAAGGACATGTTTGAATTCTCGCTTTGTAAGGGACGTTTAAGTGAATTACAACGCATTCATTGATATTTAAAGTAATCCATTTTTACTTCATTATTAAGGCTAATGGTTGCACTAATCATAGTATCAGTACATTTAGTATGCGAATGAAGAGACTGTATTATGCCGTGTAAAATGAGAGTACAATGCAATTTGATAATCAAATGTAATGTTTGTGAGTAATACGTATGCTGCAATTAATGCAAGCTTAACGATGTTCATTTCGTGGGTCATTTCTATTTAATATCCGCATTACATTGTTAAGTATCTCCGTAGCTATTAACTACACAGTAACCTACTTTCACTTCTTCGTAAAGAATGAAGCAATAAATACCTTCGTTAACAATTTAATCGTTTGAATACTCTTACAGGAAGAAATGTATCTAATACAACATAAACTAAGAACTAAACACGACATTCGTTTTCTATACTAGCAGAGGGAAAAGTATTTTTGAGCAGTCCGTCCGAAATCTAGAAATTAGTGCTGTGGTTAAGATTTACAAATAAATAAATAAAACGTTGCATATCTGAAATAATATTTATACAAAACACAAATGGTAGTTTCAATTTACGAACTGACACAGAAAAACTATCCAATATTTACAATACAATTTTCGAGTTTTAACTTTTTTAAAACATACTTTGTTACAATTTGTTTACAACAGACGACGACTCACGGGTCGAAACACAATAAACATATATTGATCGTCAAAAAAAGTCGTAAGTCATAATTTATTTATCTTGATTACAGAATGGATGTACATAATAGAATAAGATAAAAATATGTTGAAAACTTACGAGATTAAATAGAATTACAGGTCAAAGAAAACTAGCAATACCGTATCGTGACGTCAGAATCTAAAAGCATGTAAAACCTTATTATAGGATTTGTTTCAGCCGCATTCAATGTCCCTCGCGCGTAGAAACAACTTGACTCCGCCAATCCTCGTCAGTTTCCGCGCGCGATTGATCGGAATGGATCCAATCCCAAGCGCGCACGGCTGCCAACACTAAACACCGAAATTCTTTAGCGTAGGCGCCATCCCAAATTAGGTGTCAGAGCAAACCAATTCCGCTCCGGCCAATCCGCTGCGGACTTCTTTGTTTCCAGGAGGCGCGCACGCGACGCGCCGTCCAATTTCCAACCCTCTCATCTCTCTCTCTCTTCCTCCCTCCCTCCGTTTCCTGCCCTTTCGGTGCCTCGTACGGGAACTAACCCCTTTCGACGCGAGCCCGTCCAAAGCCTCGAGCCGGTGCAAATTGGGTACCCTCCAATCAGTTCTGCCAACTTAATTCGGGTGACGTATTCAGTGACGCGTGGGGGTGAGACCACCCTTCTGGGATCGGTGTAAGGACACACGGGTTAGAGCGGGAAGCGATAATACCCCGTGAGTTAGCACCTGTTAGGCCAGATCATTCACGTCATACGCATTCACGCTGTACAATAAGGGCTAACTAGGCTTTGCACCGGCTTACAAGCGAGGTACTGCATCGTTGTGGGTGCGCGACGCCGGGCAAAGAGCAGGGTGCGCGGCGAGAGGGCGCGAGAGAAAGAGAACAACAATAGTTAAAGAACGAAAATAAAAATCGAACGAGCAGTAATTAATGAAAGAGGGAAGACGGAAGTGATGAAAAGAAAGGATGAAGGATATGATGAAAAAGCACGAACAGGGAATATGAAAAGGAAGAGAGAGCAAGAGTAATAAAAGAGTGAAAAGGCAAAAATGATAAAAGTGATAAAAGGCAAAAAGTCGTAAAAGCGACATAAGACAACGGTGATGAAATGGAGAGCAAACAAGTGATAAAAGAAAAAGAAGATTGAAGTGAATAGAAACGATTTATGAAATATCAAAATTAACACCATCGATTTTTTTTCCGTCACCGAGCTCAGGAACACAATTTCTATTATTTTATTTATATGACCTTGCAAACAACTTAATACTCACAAGAGTATTCTAGCGCCGTGTTAACTCTTCTTAAATTCAAATCACATGAAACTTAACGAACTTAAAATAAAGTCAAGCCATAAGTAAATAAAGTTTGTTGACTTTTACACATTATCCTGGAACAAAAAGAACCGAGAAATATCTACATAATTTTCTTGAATTTCTCGTAATATTGCTTCAATAAATTCAATTCCTGAAGAAGTACGAAATTTATTTTGGTAATATTTGTTTAAGCGTTTTGTTTGGAGAAGAATAAGAACCACATCATATGGAAGTGATAGATATATCTTTTGATCTAAAGAACTATTCTGGAAATAAAATTGAAGGTATTCAGTGCAACTATGAGCCTACATATACATTTTTGTTTTTATTTCCAGAATAAGTAATTACATAATCGCACTGGCCTCATTTTAATAAGAATAGTTACTAAGAATAATTTTACGGAGTTATCACTCAGAAATAAAGAAATTCTGCTGGTGCAGCGGATAATTCGCTTTTTAACCAGTAATATTTTTAAAAAAAATAGAACATGAACCATTAGTAAGAATGCATTCCTTCTTTCCGTAGCTGCGACGACGTCCTGCGTGCGTGCGTGCGTGCAACGGGCGTGGTAGCTGTCTCGTCCTTACACGCATTCCCAGAGCGTCCGCCACTTAAAGGGTCAATCACTCCAATTGATCCTTCGGCAGCTCCGTCTCGGCGATCAGTCAGATGTCTCTCGCAGTCTAGCTGCCAATCGAACGACTCGTCTCTATTCTTGAGCAATAGAGTTTGATCGCTCTGTTTATTGTCACGAATTTCTGCATTGTCTTGCACGATTAGATGGTCAACGATTTGCATGAACGGTTTCAGTGAAGAAATTTTCTGACGGATTTTCTTCAATAAATAGTTTTTCTTTGTAAACTCGCTTTTTGGCTGTTATTGGTAAACAAGATATGACGTATGCCAATAAGACGTATGTTTCTCATTTTGTCTTTTATAATATTTTATTACGATTGCTTCCAAAGGTATCATACAAACCAATGATTCATACCTTCCCTGAAAACATACAGTCCAAAGAAGTTTGTGCAAGAAAAAACATAGGCATTTGAAATATAATTAATTCCCGAGTATTTACTGCGGGAAACTGCACAGACGTATGTGAATGCATTCCAAGAAAATTTAAACACTTTTGCGGTCATGTTTATTATTTTGACATTTATGACCCCTGGATTTAAGTTTTCCTCCATGTTCCAGATTTTATTAAACATTCCTTTTCTCTTCTACATATTAATACCACTCTTCAAACACGTCATTTCCAAAATTATTGGAATACGAGTTTTCAATTAGTAATTTCTTCATCCGCAAGCTCTCTTACTTAGTAATTCTTCGCAAATATTTTAGTCTTCCTTTGAAATCATCGACGATAGATTCAGGTTTAATATAACTCACCACAAGTGAACAGGACACATCATTCTGAGATGGTTAAGTTTACCTGAAACAACAGAAGATATATTTTAGAACTGTGTAATTTCTTTTAGAGCTAAGTAATTTCCAACAGTCGCTTTTGACCTTGCTTATAATCATATTTTATTTTTCTGATAAAAAATTTTGGTTGGCTTTAACGGTTAAAAAGAAAAACGAAAGAGAGTTTTTGTAAGAAAGTATGCAGTAAAGTTTTAAATGTAAAACAGTCACATTAGTTCTTCATAAGTAATTGCCTTATTGGGTATGAAACATTCGTAGAGGACAATGTGGGAACAACGGTAAGAATGAACGAACTTAATTTAACATTGCGAATTATGAAAACAATTTTAAATTTAACTCATAAAAATTAATTGAGAAAGAAAAATTAGTTTATAATAAACTTAAAAGTTTTTTATTAAATTAAATAGTTCCTCGTCCTCCACGTGCTCATACGCAGTTCGTACTGCTTTTCTGACAGTAAATTTATTAATATTATTATTACTATCATTATTAAAAACATTTCACTGTGCAAATTATTTTTTTTTATATTGACGAAAAATAAGACTAAGTCTTAATCAAAGGTATGATTCAGAACAGTTCTTTATAAATCCCTTACAGTATTAGAAGTTTAATATTATGTCAGGGTAATGTCAATTGAAGAATACAAGGAAACAATATTCCAAAGATTATTTGAAGTACAAATAATCACATATTTATATTGTAATTACATCTGAAGATCTATAATGATTGAAATGACTCTAATAATCTAGACGTTGGCGGGCCCTAAAGCCCCAATATTGATTATTGAACAAGACGACCTTATTTCACAGACTGGATGTATTAAAGAAAGTACTCAATATTTCGACCTCCACTGTGGGTCGTCAGGCAAATAATGAGAAACACAGTAAATGTAGTCAGTAAAATAAGGTCGTTTAATCCAATAAAAATCGCCTACTTAAGGTAGTAATAGCGTAGGTAGAATTAAATCACTAAAATATCTTAAATAAACATAAATAAACAGAGAACATGTACTTATTGTGATTTCAATATGAATAATATACCTCACCGGTCATTTAAATGAAATAATTGCAACTAGAATTAATGATGTAATATATTGCGTCTTATGGAGAAAACACAAACAGACCAAATTTAAATCACAAAAGTGATGGAAGATTACTTTGATTTGTAGTCAATTTGCGGCACTATTTTTACATTTCTTTTATCTCTAGGTCATCAGACATCTGAGAATGATATTTCACTTTTTCCTTTGAGGTGAGATGCATAAATCACGAAACCGTTGTGCTCGGCCGCCATGTTTGCACATGTCCTTGTGCATTTCAAGTGAGTCAAGCGAGTTCCTGAATAATGTTTGTATTATGTTATTAAGTGATAGATACTAATTAAATCATGTTTCTTTCCTCGTTATTATTCATATTGTTGTGTTTTACGACCATAACAATAATAATAAAGAAAACAATTATACATCTCAGTGATTTGACTAACTTGGAGTGCAGGTCCCACCTTAAATCGAAACAGTGAAACAAACGATCCGGTGGAGAGCCGTGTTCACGCACTCGTAACCGGACGACGATACCTCTAAATCGAAGCCTCGCACTGCGATGTCTGCAGTCTCGTAACGGGTCGAAGACTTAGCAGCTCTTTCTTCTGGAGGTGGCCTCCTCTCATACATCAAGAGTCAAAGTGCTAAACGGCACTTTCGAATCGAGAGGGCCCAAAGACTTTTCGAAAGGCCTCGTACACGCGGAAATGGAGACTAAGATAGTGGAAAGATGGTCGTGATTTTTTATATTTTTTTTGAAAAACAAAATGGGGGTATCGATTTATGAACTTGGAGTAAATGGAGAACGCTTCAGATAGTGTGTGTGTGATTGAGGTTTCTTCGTGTAAAAATAATACGTAAAAATGATTCTGAAACAAGAAATATAGATCCTTTTAACGAAGTTGAATGGTTTAAAAAATATTTTTTCGGTAGCTTCTCTTTCTTACAAACATAAAAGAGTCCTTTTGAAAGATGGGTTGTTTGCGACCAGGGATACGAATTTCAAGAATTTGCATAATTATATGGAATATTAAACGCGTTTTAATAAAAAAAACTTAAAATAATTCAATAGAATCCGTAAAAAATTAATGTGCTTACGACTGAACACGTAAATATGAAAATTCTCGAGCAACGTAAGTACAAATTAGAAACCTTACAATACTAACTACATAAACAGAAAAATAAATAATTACGATTAGTTTTTAAATAAATCCCGAGAGAAATTGAATTGAAAACTATCCTCAAATGATAAAATGAAATATAACTTGATACTTGTGTTTTACTAATCGTTTGTTTTTCAGTTCAAATTGTCGTTCTGTACTTGTGAACGCTATTTTTTCACATGTTGAAGAGACTACCATATAAAATGTTCGGAGAATATAGTCTGGCAAAAATCTCGTGTAAGTAAATAAATAAGTGCAATTTATCATACTTCTTGTTACTTGTAATCGTTTTGGCACTTAATACTTAATTCGATGCATAAAGAATGGTACCAGAGTAATATCTGTCCGCGTGTCCATTAACAACTGATTGGTTGTTCATGTACATTGTTCGCAACAATTCTTTCTTACGGATACACTAGGCTCGAAATCCGGATGCTTCTGGAATGCCATGCTCAACGCTACCGCGCCCTCAAAAGATCAACTTAAAAAAACATACATGTTATGGAAGTAGATATTGAAAAATTTCAATGTGAAAATTATTCAATTCAAAAATATTAAAATGTTCAGGTAAATGAAGTTATTTTTATGAGAAAATGCTACGAGAATGTCCTCGTGTGTTACTTCAAAAAATTGTGAGACTAAAATATCATTTCATGATTCAAAAATACGTACTTGATTCTTTCCTCCCTGTTATCACATTCTCGTTAAGTAGTTGGATGAGAGAGTCGTGAATAACATTTTCGCATCCCCCATTATAATACTACCCTCTCCTCAACTTTGTTTTCTTTTGCGAGAAGACGGTTTTCGAAGGGTGGCGTCATCGAGCATGTAAGAATAAGTTTTCGAAGAAGGGGAGCAACATAGCAGTATATGTATAGGGGATGCGCTACCCCTAAGGAAAAACCTCGAGCGGAGGGTTGAGGCATCACAAGGCGACAAATAGGGCACATTACTTTTACGACTTCATAACGCTCCTTTGCTTCTCGTCTTGCCTTCCACTTTTCATGGACACCACGGCGCTCCCTCCTAGGCAAAGGGCTCCATGGTGTGGTCTGAAGAATCGTGGCTTTCGAAAAAGTCAAAAGGCATTTGTACAGAGGGTCAAAACTACACAATTCACCTCGAAACTATAATTTTTTTTTTCTGTAATGTATCCTTCAGGATACATATGCGTTAGTTATAAACTCCAGTTTGCCTATCCAGATGCAAGGGTGAAATCTACCACCCCCTTTCATTTTCAAATTAAAACATATAAAATATTTTAATAAACAGTTTGAACTAAATGAAAAACAGGTCTCAACAAAAATTAAGCTTATTCATTTTTCTTCACAAGCGAAAATATATTATATTGATATTATCTCGAAGTAATTTTTTTTATTAAGATGTAAAATTATTTTTTGGGTCGGTTCTACGTCCTCTGTGGTACAATATGCTCGTTCGTTTTTCTCGACAAAGAACTGTCCATAGATTACGTAAAGCATTTTTTAACGATTCTTAAACCGTTCCATACCCATGTAACACCCACTGCGTCCACGAAACTACATAACGTTGATTTGTCGCACGTCGAGAGCGTCGAAGAATTAAAAATTATACGAAAACCTTAACATCGATTCCTTTCAATTGTATTACACAAATAAAAAAATATTACGGAGACAAGAACAAGGAAAACACAAATACACACATACTCCAGAAACAAAATAAAATAAATGAAGTTGCATACATTATATGGAGAAAAGTATGCAAAATTTAAGTTTAAAATCCATTAACAATGCGTTTTAATAAAGGAAAATCCACTATTACGCTCCTTTTCTTGTTCTTAACACGGGAGGAATCAGAAGTTCCGGTTCCACACCACCACACGTAATAAAGTCATCCGACTGATCCTGTCTTGCGGAAACTTAAAGAAAACAGAACTGTCATCTTCAGGTTCCGTTCTGACTACAAGAACCTTTTCTCAGAAGAGTCAGTCCCAAGTGACAAAAACATTCTCCTAAGTGAAAAGATCCGAGGAACTTCCGTATTATTCACGTCTTCAGAAACGCAACGATTTCTTCGGTAAGATTCCACAAACATGAAAGATGGGGTCCTGAGAAGGGGAGCGGAGACAACTTCAGGGAAGTTTGCAAAGCATCGGCCAGTGTTGCGAACGGTTCGAAACTTCTCCTTCGGAGATGAATTTGCAGCAGTTGTACACACACAAAAAAAAATAAAAAACTCAGTCGACGAGTAAATGCGTCATTTCCGAACGACAAAACCGTACATTTTTTTAGAGATAGAAACCCTCGCTCTTCTTAGACGGAGGCGAAGACGGGAAAGAGTACGAAGGAGAAGATTCAAAAGAAGGTCTTAGGGTGGAAATGGGGTAATGGTCGTTTTCGAAACACTTCAAAGCAGAGGGGTAACGAATGAAATATGAAGCCTATTGAAAAAGAGACTGAGGCATTTCAAGCGGTGAAAGGATAGAGAGGAGAGATGTTAGAAAATGTGGGAGTTACGACTCGGAGATGTTGAAGATGGGAACATTAAAAACCAACCAATATATATAATTCTTTAATTTTAAGGATCGAACGTTGATGGTTTTAACCCTATGGTGACTGGTAATTTCGAATTATAATAAATTACATTTATCGTCAATGAATATTAATTCTTTCGGCAAGTGCATACTAAGAGCTAGGGTACAAAGCAATTGCTCTTCTCATATACACTTCTCAGTCTTCGCAATGATATCTAATAAATAAAATATATTACAGACTTATGTGGTACAATTTTTAGAAGGTTGTGCGAATACTTCAACTATGAAGATATTAAAATACTGTTAATTCCGAAGGTATTGTGTAATCAGTGCCTCGATATTCAGTTAGTATGTGGTAGGTTTATATTTCTACACAAATTCATAATTTCTTTGTAACTTAGAAGGAATTTTTTCAAGTAAATCCTAAGATACGGTTTTCAAAGAAGCTGTCATCAGCAACCTGTTATATAAGTAGATATTCATTTCCCCTGGGAAAGCACGCCAACGGATACCACGTGACTCAGAGCAGCGCGGTGTGCCACGTGATCATCTAGCACGTGGACGGACATCTTGCGCAACCTGCAACGCTGCGGGTGACTGCCATCGGAACGAATGTCGAAGAACGATCGAAACCAGGTGTATAGTCCCCGCAGCCAAAGAAGGACTTTCACGTGGTCTTTAGGCTCCTCCCTCATTAGCTTTCTTTTGCTGCGAGGAGAATAGACGATGGCTGCGTTATAGGGAGCTTCATAATGGTAACTCTCTCGTCTGTCGGATATAATAGAGATACACGGGAGAGGTTCAAACTAAATGGTAAATATTTAGAAATTAATAAATTAATAATACAATTTAAAATAAATTAAGTGAAGTTTTACATCAATCACAGTACTCATCCTAATATTCAACTACAGCATGACAATTATCTACATTAATGGTAATACGCAGTGAATAAGAACACAATTAAATAAACAATTTTGTTTCGAATATCGTTCACATTTAAATACGTTGATTTGCTAGTCTCCAGTATTAATAAGTTATCATGACGTTTCAAAATGGATTTTAAATTTAAAAAATTATATTGATTGGCCTGAACTGCGTCAAAATGGTTCTCTCGGCCAGAAAATTAATCCATCATAAAATACGATTAATAAATGAAAACTAGGTTTCATTGTATAAAGAAGTCAATGAACACAGCAGACTGTGTCTATGAAATATTAAAAAGACAAGATTATTCGAAATTAACAAAATGTATTATTCATAACAATTATTCAATAGCTGCACTTAAAAAGAAGTAACATTTAAAACGAACTATCCAACTAATTAAATAATAGATTTGTATATCCTTAACACTCGGATAACTGTTAAGTATCATTGCAGTGGGAAACTAGAACTGTTTTTGTTTTGTTTTGTTTTTTAGAATTTTGGCATATTTTTTCAAGTGCCGGTGTTAGTCTTAAGAAACTTGTACNTGTTTTTGTTTTGTTTTGTTTTTTAGAATTTTGGCATATTTTTTCAAGTGCCGGTGTTAGTCTTAAGAAACTTGTACGCTCAGTATAATTAACCATTTTTTTTAATACAATTTATCTACCGTAGAATATCCACAGATTTAAAATTATTTCATGACATACATTTTTAACGCAGATCCATGTGAAAATTTAAAAGTGCTTGGGAATAATAAAGTCATAAAGCGATTGGGAATTCGACGGGAGAAGTATAAACTATTGACGAGGACACGCGTGAACAATAAAACCTGAAAGCGAATCATGAATGAGGATTCAGCATGCATGAGGACATATTTCTTTCCTATTTTTCGTTCACGTTAAATATTTTATGAATGCACACAATTTTAGAACACTACTATTTGAATTAAAGGTGAATGCATTTGTCCACTATAAAAAGGCAGAAGAAATTAAATTATGTTTAGCATTATTCACGCAAGAATGTTGAGGAAGAGATGAAGAACGAAGTTATTTATTGTAATCGAAAAAAATCTTCACGTAGAAAAGAGGGTTTTACACACCACTTTTGGGTTTAGTTCTGTCTTCGAGTTTTCCTTAGGAGCCATTTCCGGACGTGGGCACCATAATTTTTTGTTCTCATTAATACGTTCTATCATCTCTCCAATATTTTACGTAAAGTTTTGAGACATGCTATGAATCAAAGAGACATAAGTGCAAGCGAATAGAAGAAAATGGGACGAGCAAGAGAAAGGTGGGATGATTACGATTATTATTATTATTATTGTTATTATTATTAGGGTTTTAGAGCTCTCCAACATCTGGGTCATTAGAGTCCTAAAAAGGTGGGATAATTGTTAGAGTTTCTATAAGCGTGTGGAGGGAGAGAGTAGAATGATGCCTCCAATAACAAACCTTAGTCTCTTCAAGTAATTTCCACCAATTTTTAAAATGAAAGACGATTTATAAGAATTTTGTAAAACAGTTCACATTGGTTAAAAGTCATTTCAGCGTTTCTAAGTTTCAGTAAAGTGATCTTAAGAAATGATTAAAAATATTTAATACGTTCATGTATATTCAATTCAAACTATTCTGTATGGAGAAACTCTCCTCTTCCAATATGCTCATCTCTTCANGGCACCATAATTTTTTGTTCTCATTAATACGTTCTATCATCTCTCCAATATTTTACGTAAAGTTTTGAGACATGCTATGAATCAAAGAGACATAAGTGCAAGCGAATAGAAGAAAATGGGACGAGCAAGAGAAAGGTGGGATGATTACGATTATTATTATTATTATTGTTATTATTATTAGGGTTTTAGAGCTCTCCAACATCTGGGTCATTAGAGTCCTAAAAAGGTGGGATAATTGTTAGAGTTTCTATAAGCGTGTGGAGGGAGAGAGTAGAATGATGCCTCCAATAACAAACCTTAGTCTCTTCAAGTAATTTCCACCAATTTTTAAAATGAAAGACGATTTATAAGAATTTTGTAAAACAGTTCACATTGGTTAAAAGTCATTTCAGCGTTTCTAAGTTTCAGTAAAGTGATCTTAAGAAATGATTAAAAATATTTAATACGTTCATGTATATTCAATTCAAACTATTCTGAATGGAGAAACTCTCCTCTTCCAATATGCTCATCTCTTCATTTCCTCCCTATGACTTTATAAAACAAGCCCATGTCGTCCTCATTTTAATAAGACTTGCTACTAAAGGTAAAATGGAGTCAGCGTGGCTCAGTGGGTAGAGCGCTCAGCTGCTGGCACGATGGCTGGGGTTCAAACCCCGATGAGGTGGGGATTTTCATCACACCTCAACATCCAGACTGGCTCCCAGGCCTACTCAACCTGCTGTAAAATGAGTACCAGGGTATTTCCTGGGGTCGAACTCTCGCTTCGGGGCCTGTTGTGGGATAGTTTGTCTAAAGGTAAATAGGGTAAATAAATCAAGAAACGTGGACTTCGTAGTATATCAATGTTATTAAGCTGTAAGGATTTTAATGGAAACATTGAGCAATCAGTAACGTCTCCTGATTAACAGCTCCGAATTACATTACAATTCGAAGTCGAGAAAAAATCTTCGTAGTGATAACTAATTTGTGCAGAATGGTGGTAGAAAAAAAATAGATATTTACTCAAAGTTGCGCTTTAAAATAGTTCCTTTTCTGCGTAACAGGGCGGAACAAATCACACAAATGACGTTTCGAACGTTAGAGCGTTAAAAAATATGCCGGCGTTTCCCTATTATATCACCCTTCACGTTTCCGAGATAGTAGCATTTACACGCAGAAAGAAAAGACGATACTTGATTCATTTAGTAGAAAATGATCTCATTAGACTCAGGATGTTACGAGATGATCCATTGTATTTTCATAGAATAATCATAATTGTCTCGATGTCCTCTTTATTGTTTAACGCTAAGTATGAAACCGGGAGAAAGTAGTATCTACCATATTATAGAGGTAAATAAAATAATCTCACAAAATAATAAGTGAACGTTTATATTATCGTAACAAATGTTAGTTTTATTCAATTTCCTAGTCAATAATGATAATGAGTGACATTTTTTTTAAGAATCCAGAGTAAGAGTGACAGACACAAATGAACAAACGTCAGAAGTGAGTTGAAAAGTGGAAAAGAAACAAAAAAAGAGACGCGAAAACTAAGACTAGTGAGAGACTGATAAACTTCATGGGAAAAGAGACAGCACCCCAATGGACCAGTCCGTCGCAGAGACTACGTTCCGCCGGGTATGAGATGGAGAGTCAACATTTCCACTTCCAAACTGACCAAACTCAGGCTGACCTCAGCTCATCGTTGTTTGGACAACGCACGGCGCGTAGCGGTCGCTCTTGCATACAACCACACATCGTTCCCATTTATTCCCAGCGTATGTTCAGCCAAAACATTTCTAAGAGTAGACATCATATACGAGATAGGCAAGAAACAGTACAGAAAATTCTTAAAAACATTTAAGAAATTAATCAGGACAAAGAAAAGAGTAAATAAGTTTGTATCGGACAGCTTAGCAACTAATACATGGGACCTACCCTATATTATAGGAAAGGAAAAATTAAAAAGTGGATTAATATCGGGAAACATTAAAAAACATTATATGGGATATACGAAAGGATGGATAGATACAGAATTACAAATGATGCAGGAAATACTGCAAGGCAACGAAGCAGAAAATATGCCCGAACGACAATATGATTATGAAGAGATAAATGAAAAAGAGATTGTAACAAAAACAGAAGTAAGAAACATCATTAAAGACATGAAACCAAATAAAAGCCCACGGTTCTACAACATTACACACGACGTAGTCAAACACCTCTATAAAATATACGAAGATGAGTTAATAGATATTTTAAATAAATGTTACGCATTAAGATATTTCCCTTGTGCTTGGTGGCAGAGTTAAAATTATTTAAGAAGCCTGGAAATCGAGATCCACAAGAAAGTAAATCTTATAGACCAATTATGTTACTCCCTGTAATAATACAGGAAGAATTAAGAAGAAAGCTAAATCATAGACAATATGGATTTATAAAGGGAAAGAATACGGAAGGAGCAATAAACTATTTACTAGACCAGATTAGAGGACGAACTGCAAAATACGCATTAATGATATCTGTAGAATTTTCTGGTGCATTTGACAGTGTCAGGATTCTGTTACATGAATTGAACAAGAAAGAAAGAAATGAAAAACTCCGCAGGCTCATTGAATCATTCTTGGAAGATCGCGATGTCCTCTTACGAATCGGCAACAAGGATCTACACGATGATAAAGGGCTGTCCTCAGGGCAGTCATATGGGGCCTGCATTTTAGAACATGGTAATAAACATCTTAATAGAAAAAATGGACAAGGAAGGAGTAGAACTGATTGCTTATGCAGATGAGATAGCGATTATAATAACAGGGAACAGTAGGAGAGAACTGGAACAGGAAAGCAAAATAATATTAACAAAATTTGAGACGGAGACACAAAAATTACATCTTACAATATCACAAATTGAGACAGATGGAATTGTTNAATTGTTTTCGAACTGAATAATAAAGGCAAAAGACGAGACCCCATAATACGATTCCCAACTTGGCGAGTGAAAATAAAAGGCAACATTAAATATCTCTGTGTGATTCTAGATAAAAAAAACTAACATTTGTAAAACACGTGGATAACATTGGAAATAAATTGAAAAGAATAATATATGGCTTAATGTGAGTGGGGATAAATCATTATAACATAGGAACAACACAGTTAATTAAAATCTATAAGGGTATTGTTACCGCAAATACTATATTGCAGTAGTGTTTGGTATGCGAAATCGAAATTAGTTCACATGTTACGACGACTAACAAGTTGCCAAAGACAATGCATAATATACTAGAATGGAGTTTATACAATTACCCCCACAAAAGTTATGCAGACAATCCTCGTAATACCACCCATAGACATCGAATTAGACAAACATTATTTGAGATACAAGCTAAGGACACTGGGAGAAGTACAAATTGGCGAGGAAAAGTTAACCAGGATTACAACTGGCTCAAATAAAAGGTTGGCAAATCCGCTGGGATAAAGCGAAAGAAGGCAGGTTAACATGTAAATTCATACTAAATGTGAGATTTGCATATAAAAAATGGTTCATATCTACAGCACAAATAATGGAAATCATAACGGGACATGGGGATAACAAATCATATTGGCAAAGAATGGGGTTATCGGAGACTAATATATGTGCATGCGGAGCAGAGATGGACAATGTAAACCATATTCTCCTTACATGTAACTCACTTGGACAAGAACGCGCAATATGGCAAGGAAACATGAAGAGAATGGGAATCTTTAGTGACAGAAGCTGGGAAGATTATATAGCAACTGAAGAACGGTATAAAATCATCGAAAGATATATAACAGACATGTTGATTGTGCGCGAAGGAATAAGGTAGTAAATAGATCGTAGACAGTTCCCCACCTCCCCATGCGGTTAGGAAAGGGAACATCGCCTTTTAGTTCGGCGACGGCAATAAGAAACAAAGATGAAAAGCGAGAAAGATAGATAAGTAACCCAGGAATTGACACAACAGCCGAAAAACTGGGATTTCGATAATGAAAATGAAAAAAACAAACATTATACGTTTCCCATCCTGGTGCGGGTTCTTCTCCGGTTTTCCTTTGGGTAAAGGTGGATTTTATTCACAGACACACTAGGCTCTTACCTAGGAACGGCTGTCTCATTAATATATTGTAATATAATCTCGTATTTAGAATTATGCTTATAATTTATTAGCAATTTTTTAAAATAATTTTTAATCATCATAAGTATGTGAAAAAACTTTTTGTATTCTATTAAATACAAATTCGTTGGTATTCTGTTGATATTATAACAGTAGCTACTTTTTTATTCCTATCATAGGAGTAAAGTGCTGATGTGTTAAATCCAGCCTTAGTGTCCTCGGAAGGAATTGATGGAATGGTCGCTTGTTTGCTTCTGGAGAGTAAATTAGTCTGATTCTCGTGGTCATAAGCAGTTTCAAACTGTATTTTGACAAGTGTGATACATACGAGGAAACTTCGAATCTTAAAAGAGAAAAAACTGGAGTGTTTTGATAGGACATTCCGATTAAGTGTGTATCAAGTACTTATACAAATCTCTTTTCAGAAATACAGTATATTGACTTGCCAAAACATAATTTACAACAAAAATTTTACTTCTACTAAAAATAAATAAATCCACGTGGATGGNTACAACAAAAAATTTACTTCTACTAAAAATAAATAAATCCACGTGGATGGACGGTACAGAATGGATGGCCGTGTGCTCAACAAATTGCAATATAAAAATATGAAGAATAGCACGACAAAAATAAACTAAGGTTAATTTCTTAAAAAAACATCACACTTTAAAAAGTTGTCAAGAAGTTGCACTTTACTATCCCATGTACAAACGTTAACGCTCGCACTTTTTTTAGCAAGTGCATTATTTTCAAGAATTAATTTCGCAACCTATCCCAAGGATCTTCTAATCATCATCATCATTTACATTAATACGCAAATGTGCCAGAATTTGTTTAGCTCCTTCTCTGAGATATCGGGCAGAACAAACCACTCCATAAATCAAAGGCTTACAATTTCACAGCATTAAAAGATGTGTTGACTATTTCTAATTGTTTCATCTTTCTCCTTTTCCTTTCCGAGATAAACAATGTTTGAGAATTAAAAAAGAAAGAAAGAAAAAATACTTGACTAATGTATTTTCAAAGGATGATACTTCACTACATGAGTCCATACTAGTGACAGTTCTAATGTGTCTGACCATGCTGGTATTCTGTATGAAAAAGAATGTAATATTCAATTTTCCTGGCAATTCGCTTGGGTTTAACTAGGTATAAATATTTCTATGTTGTAATATTTTTTATTTTCATTTTTGAGCACTTCAATAATTCCCGATCCATTCATGAAAAAACTAGGATACATTATTCATTGAATTTCTTCTGTTCTTAAATATTTTGAATTATTTTGGCAGAGGTCAAAGTTCATTGTGATTCTTGTTCATTGGCAGGTTGACCTTTTTCACTACGGAATATTTTCATAGCGTTTGATAAACCGTTATATAATGAAATATTTAGACAGATACATCATGGAAAATGTAGATAACTTCTCTACAAAGCAAAGTCAGCTATTTCGCAATTCCTAACTCATTACTTGAATATACCGTTAAATAATGAACCAACTATTTACAAAGGAAAACCAGTTAATTGAAGATAACTTTTAAATAATGGAAAGTTTTTCCCCCAAAACTCTGACATGAATAAATTTCTAAAAAATGGATCCAAAACGGCAGAGTTAAGACAGGAAATATAAAAAAAATATAGTAGTAGCTAAGCATTTACGCTACTAAAGTATTTAATTCCACAAATTGGAATTCCACAAATTTTTGTTCGTTAAAAAATTACTTCCCATTTTTACGTGCGACTTAATTAAAGCAACTAATTATATATTTTATCAACCAGAACGATGTATATTTCTGGTGTTACTGATGTGTAGATTTTGTGGTACTATCAATCTTCCACGTAAATAGAAATTCCTACTGAAAAATTTATAATTATCTCTCCTGTCACTATAAAGCGAGTAAATAGGGTCCTCGAAAATATATTTCTTCTCAAGTTTGTTTTTTGAAATATTGCCGTATCAGACGTTATTTGAAAACTCTGTAATTGCAAATATTTTTTATGACAATTCGATAAATGTATAAAAAAATAACAATTTGAAAAATAAATATTTAAATAAATAAATTAAAAAAGACACTTCCAATTTTTAAAAAATTACAATTTTAGTTTTCCTCTACCGATAATTAGTAATAAATTCTACAACAATCCTGGATAAGGAATAAGATGTATTGTAACAAATAATGATTAAGGCAAGAGACTCTTAGTCGAGTGTTTAACACCAAATAAAGTACTTTGGCAACACGACAATAAAACGCAAAGTTGTTGCATAAACCGTCCATTGCCTCTTTGGACTCTCAAGGAGTTGAGTTATTGAAAACGGCATTTATTAGCTCCTGCGATCAACCGACAGGCATCGCACATCTCATATTCGCTTAATGGGTGCTATAATGATAGCAAAAAAACGTATACAAACCTGTTCTAGGGTCTTCACTTCGTCATTGGACGCCAATACGAAACATTGATTGCAAACTGGCATTTGCTTTTCGTAATAACCAATCGAAGAGAAATAACACTAGACAAATTCGTCCATTTAGAAGATAGGTAATTATACACAAATTTACTCATAAATGTAATCTATTAGACAGACATATGTTTTGAATTGCGCTATTAACGCTCAGTTGTGGTAAATTAATATCATTGTGGCACATTGAGAGGTTATTGGTTCTATTGTAAAACCTTTCTCACTTNCTTGCAACACTGTACTGCCCCGGTCTCCCTTTGCTCGTCCTTCACAGGGCAATATTTTTGTTAACACCAAATAAAGCAGATTTCGGGGTTGGGGGAGGAGGTCGTCGATGTCTTCAAACAGTTTTCACCGTCATAGGTGGGCGGCAGCCATTTATTTTGAAATATTCGCCCGGTGCTTCAAGCAAAAAACGCCAACTTGACCTTTGAAAATCTGCGAGTCGGCCCATGGGGTCATACAATACCCGGGTATAGGTCTAACATTTACAGCCAAGAATGCGACGTTGTCATTTTGGGAATGACGAATCCAAGTGCAAAGAATGAACTGCTATTGTATAGATCGCTGCCTTGTTGATGGCCCGTGAGTGATATCACCCTCATGAGAAACAAATAGCATTAGCTTACACTTAAAAACAGTAAAATTAAAATTTCCTTGTATTAGCCAAAAAAACGATATTGTTTTCTCATGATCATTAAAACTTCCAAGGAAATGTGAATTCCACGGCATAATGTAATTAATGTTTACTTGTATTGTTACATTTATTTAAGTTTCGAATTTGTACTAAGAGCATGGCTGTCACTAAGAAAAGGCCCACTTTTAATCAAGATTACATTAGTAATGCTTCCTATCAATTAACATTGTGCTCTAGAATCGACCAGTATAAATATATTATTGAATTAGCAGGTAACAATGTTCTGCAAATATGACGTTTTGACATGGTATTCCAGAGCAATGTAATCCAATAATCTTTTTTATTTTAGTACATAAATTTTTTATTTCAAGGTACTAATTGAATTGAAGAATATATCCTTTTCAATACGAAATAATTGGCATCGGAATTATATAAGGGTACTTTATGCAGTATGGATTCCATCAAACATTAATTAGTTGCCACGCAATGTTGATAGAAATGATAAATGGGACATAAATTGTCAGCAATTATACTACAGGAATGCAATTAAAAACGAATGAACTATGGATGATCTTTATGAACTCAAAGTAACAAATTTATGACACCACGTTTTTCGTCTTGAAGTTAATCGATAATGCATTGAGTGAAGCATCAGTCATAAAATATGAATTCATGAAAATATCTTGAATTGTTCATTTGGGAAAATTCTGCAATTACTACTCTCGTGATCGGTTGTGAGAAATTGGAAGCACAATTGTTTCTTATCATGACATAAATTTTCGACACAAAAACAGCATAGTGCTCGTTAACTAAGCAGACTTATCTAGTAGTAGACAAGAAGTGACATAACGGAAATTGATATCGATCTCATTACTATATCTTCGCTTGGGCGAAATTGTTAATCATCTAATATCAAAAATTGGAAAGGCTTTGGTTGAAGGTAGGAGGTCTGAAGTTACGTAGTGGGTAGGACAGGAATAATATGCCACAACTTATTTTCCCAAATCCTTCACATGAACTTATGAAAATAAGAAAAAGTTAAGAAAATAAGTGTTCTAATTTCGTATCAATTCCTCCCAGATGTCCCTCTCCACAAAATCGTTTCTTTCTTACGGTATTCCAACATGGTATCTCGTGAAGGACATAATGCTTAAAGCAGAGCCTGAGCACTATTATGTACCCCACCTGCCGATATATTCATGAACATCATATGTTAATTAGAGAAGGGAACTTAATACTAACTTGAGGTGAAACACCGTGGATAAAACTAAATTAGAATAATGAGAAAAGTTAAAAAATCCTATTTTTGCCATCTAATACTCTACACGGAGAGACCACTAGAGAAAACTGTTGAGAAAAGGGCTTGCTGAGGGTGTGACCCAAATGTTGCTAATCAGGAAAAAGCAACGTTGCCAAACTGTTCACGCACTTGTCACCCAAAATGTTGGCTCAGCAACATTCCTACCTATTACACTCTCATCTTTCCGAACAACGTGGTACAGGTTTTCTTCAGTGTCGGTATATAATGTCTACGAAACGACAGGATAAAGCAAAGAATTTGATGAAANTATATATATATATATATATATATATATATATATATATATATATATATATATATATATATATATATATATAATGTGGAATGCTTACACATCCGAATCCAAAAACATTTGACCAGTAAAATATTACTGAATATTCAACTGTATTGGCGTAGGCCACTCACTGTGTCTAAATCCTCCAGAAGAAGTATAATAATTTAGAGGGTTGTTGGAAAGGAAGGAGATTAGATTCATGGAACGTGATGATAAACGGTAAGTGGCGAAGAAAAACATCGTCTGCTAAATGCTGTGGAACAGATCGCCGAACATGTGAAAAGGTTTCGAAAGAAATGAATTTACAGGCAGAGTAACAATCGCTTCTCTCGTGGCATCCAACATTCGTAGCTTCGTAACAAATTCTGCCCTGCATTTAATTTATTCTCTCACATTTCCAAAAACACTTAAAATCCACTTCCGTTACTCTAAAAAAAAAGGCTCCCAGATATCTTGTAAATTTACTGGCAATTGAACTCAAAATAAAAATGAATAAATTGCAATAAGCATTAATCATGACAGATCTAGGTACATAAAGTTCCATCTGGTTATATGTAATACTCTCCATGTTGTTACTTTCCATCATGGTCCGGGGTTTTCTCCAGTTTTCCATTGGGTAGAGGTGGAATTTTATACAGACTCTTGTCTAGGGGCGTCATCTACTGAAATAATAAACCTTGAATGTACAGTTATTTAATAGGTAAGATTTATAAACAATACTTCCCGAATAATATATTGTTTGAAAATAATACGCACTTGTGATATAACTGTTTTATTAAATACAAATTTGTTAGTATTATGTAAATATTATAACACGTACCGTACTACTTTTATTATTATCTTAGGAGTAAAGTGCTGATATGTTAAATCCGCCTCTGCCTTAGGTGCTTTGATTGGAATTGAGGGGATGGTCTTTTGCTTGCTTCCAGAGAGTAAACTAGTTTATTTTGCTCCACGTGATCATACGCTGTTAGTAACTGCTTTTTTGACTATATATTTATTATTAACATTCAAACAGCGTAAACCATATTCGGAGACCATACTGTAGAAGGTCGTTTATTTTGATAATTCTTCATTTGCCTCCGGAAACGGAAGAAAACAGAAGACTCACTGAAACAAGTGAGTGTCACGATCCCGGAGTCAGCGATGAGTTGACCGGAGGACACAGCAAACTCAGCGAGGTCGCTCTCGTAGATAGCGAACTCCATCGCCCAACCCTCTATCGGGGTTGCACTGGAGGGTGAGATAGTGACGGAGATCGACGGCTTGGAGGCGGGCGAGAGTGGTGGTAGAGGCACCCCGTATCTCTCATCTTCATTCGTCGGCACGGCCCTTATCAGCGCCTAGTCGCTTCACCGCCGCAAGCAAGCCGCGTTGCCCGGCAACCGTTGCCGTCGCTTCGGACACCGTCGCTGCCGTCCGCTCACTAGTCAAAGGTCCTGGGTTCATTGTCCGGTGCGACTCCGACCTTCCGTAAAACCGTGCACTTGTCAGTTTCTCGTGCTCAATGAAATTCATTTCCACAGTGCTCGCAGCAAAAGAAATGAAATGAGGGAGGAGTCTAGAGACCGCGTGAAAGTCGAGGAGCCAATGCCAGCATTGCGACATTGCCGGCTCCTCTTCTCGTATTGGACACTGAGTGTTTTACTCTGTGAGCGGAAACTCAGTGAGTTTACGTCTGGATACTAACGCTACCTCAACCGATTCGTAGAACCGACAATAATTGAAGTGCCAACTGACGGACAGGGGGCTTGATCATAAACCTTTGGATCAAAGAACAGTGCATGAAGTTAGCTTTACAATGGTTTAAAGCAGCCTTTGTGAGGGTGCCGTAACATGTCATCTTGGAATGAATGGATCTAAACAAGACCATTCTCCGCAGCAGACGTAGGACAATACTGCTCTTTCGCTCCATTGGTTACATCTCGTTACTTCTCATTCGCTGCGAGGAATGTAGTGTTATGTCCGATTTACAAAAAAAGCCGGGCTTCACATATCACTTATAATGTTTTCGTAGAAAATGAAATTCATAAAAATGGGAGTCTCCTTTCTTAAACCGTTTGCTGATACTTCGTACGTGTATGAAGAATAAAGTCATCGCTGCATAATAGTGATAATCAGTATATATTTAACAAAATTAGGCATCAGAGAAATCAAATTATTACGATTTTGCAAAAAATTTAGGGAATTTATATGGAATGATGCCATATTTGTGACATGAGTGGTTGATTTCATAAAAAGTAACGACCATTGAAAAATTAACTTGTTGTGAATTACCAACTTATTAGTGACAGTCAAAATAGTATACAAAGAACTTATTCTATTAGCTAAAATAACTAAGGCAATTCCCAATTACTTTATGAATCAATGCAGTTTTAGAATTGTTGAAGTTTGGATTAATAGTATCGTTTTTATACGCTTTTTCACTCTTGAAAAAAAAAGAAGAAAAAAAACAACTCCCATATCTTCATTCGAGGGAAGCAGTTTATTCCCATTAATGTCACTGATGCAAAAACAACACTATAGTCGTCTTGTATCGATACATCGAGGAGTCTCCCTTCGCGACTTTTGAGTGCGGTCTCGAATCAGTGCAGTGGTCATACATCCTTTGTAATGGGTTAGCCGTTGTAGTTTGCTACAGAACATCGGGTATGGTGTATCTGCTTCTAACAGGATGAAACTATCTCTTGAGAAAATATAGATCTGAGCTGCAAAATGCGTCCTTCGACGTATAATATCGTTTGTGTGTCCAAGATGTTATCACTATTCGAGAAGCGGTCCAAGTGAAGGGACTTATACGAAATATATAACAGTGTTCCTTAGTTCTGAAAGTAAGAAAAGAAAAAAGTGGGATTAAAATATAGGAAATTAAGGATTTGTTATTGGTATTTTAAATTGATTATTGGTTTCAATACACGACACACTCAATCTGTCCCCCTCGATTAAAATGTCTATCTAAAGAGTTTATTGACATCTTCCATCTTCACTCATTTCATAGTTAAACCAAAATTCAATAGTTCAAATGTTACACATACTCAGAAAAACAATATGAAAGAGTAAGTAAAAACATAATATAAGAAAGTCTGTTAGATTTATATTATGATTTTCATCACTTTAAGAAAATAAAAGGGCTATAATGACCTTGCTGTTGACGAGCCCTAAAGTCTCACACAAAAAATCTTTAAATCCATTTCCTTTTCTGCGCAATATTACAACAAGTTTCAACAATAACAAAGAAAGATAAAAGAGGAACTCTCTCACAACATAAGTGTATCAACACCTAAAACCACATGAGCAAAATGGGGTATATTAATTTACATGGAAATATTATAATGTAGAATTGGCCCGACAGGAAAGTGAAGAATTCTGTATTCGAAAGAAATGTTAGAAAAAAAGACTGTTCAAGGGAGGCAAACTGTACATTCGCTATCAGCTGTTATTCACTGATTCCATTTAAATGAATCTACACAGTATTCATTGCATTTCTTTTAGTGATTAATAGGTGCAGTTTAAGAGTGCCATACTTGCGAGCAACCACAGTGTAAAATTCACGAAAATATAATGCTGGATACCAGTTATATGGGTAAGTTACATATTTATACTTTCATCAGCTCCGTGAATTAATGATTCATGTAACCATATTGCTCTGAAGACGAAAGCTCGTGGGAATGGGTTTTCTTGAAGTTGCTGTGAATAAAATATGTTTCTCTCCTAAGCATTCAACCTACACATCAACAAATTTGTCGCATTCCATTTTTTAAATTTCTTGTACGTGAATGATTGAACAAGTACAAATGTTTTGCTTCATTTAGTTGATTTTACTCCGATACTAATAAAAATAAATAACAAAATTAAAATATTTAACGTAATGATCATTATTCCGCCTGTTGTTAACTATATGAAAAATAACTCCTGCGAAGCAACAGTATTCCCGTTTTTATTCATAAGTGAGAAGGTGATGACATTCAGTAAGTAGGGGAGTTATTTCTTGAAGATAGTTCATAAGGATATCATGTAAAAGATAGATAAAAACTTCTACATCTGTTTAGGTAAAACCATTTATTTGAAGATTTTTATGAGACTTAAAGCCGACTTTTGTCGTTTCCAGGGAACGCCACGTGGAGGTAATCTCTTTTCGTTCTCCATGTGTTTCCTCCTAATTCATTATCGTTTTATCTTTCCTTTTTTCATCTTTCTTTGTTATTTTTGAAACATGTAGTAATTTTGCGCAGAATAGGGAATGGATTTGAAGATTTTATTTTCTAGAAGTGGTGAAAATTATTGTTTTTCAAAAGTTCATAGTTTTTTTGAGTATGTGTAACATTTGAACTATTGAATTTTGGTTTAACTATGAAATGGGTGAAGATGGATTTATTACGTTATTTTGTTTTTATTCAGAAAGGACTTAATTCGTTTTATGAAAGAAAGTAATTTAAAAGATAAGAATTTGAGGACGTCTTTTGACTTTAGATTTTCGTAATTTCTGTACACACTACACCGTTGAAACTTATCGACTGATTTGCTCACTCATCAACACAGAGAATAAGAAATAGAGCCATGAAGTTCTTAACAGGTTGTTGATTTTGTATAGCAGAATATATGTAAAGAATAACAATTTTTCGAAATATCCCATAGGCGGGGATAGTTACGGAATTTATATTTTTAACTGGTGGTGGAAAAATGTCTTCTGGTTTGATTTTTCTTGGCACCATTTTGTTGCAGAAAATGATATTTGGAATATCCAAAGTCAGAAATAAATTAATAGTAGAACAATTATTTTCAGTTTTATAATTTTTTTGAATCAAGGAAGAATGAGGGTTTCTTACTAAAGGAATTAAAAATATTTAAATATATATTTCATTAGATAATTGGCAATATACCGTGTATATTTGTAAATATATTTACTTTCGTAGATTAACTGTTACTACGGTGAAGGAAATATAAATAAGGTGTTTCACGTCTAGTGAAATAACCCTTATATTTCTTTAGAAGGGCCACACGTTGACGGCGACGGTAGCCTGTAAACTTTTTCCTTGTCCAACTCTGCGGACTACCGCCCACATCACCACAGCTTGACCCTCCGCCGCGCAGGTAGATAAGTTAAACAGTTCGTGAGTTGAAAAGTTCGCATCTTCCGCAAAGTGTGTCTTCGCACAAGCAGAGCGGAGCGATCCTTGAGCGGAGAAAACGCAAGTGTGTCTTTTGCCTTACATTTATAAGACATAAAATAAAAGTTGAAAACTCAACCAAAATATTATTATAATATTATAATTATTACGAGTGACTCGTCTTTCCCGCCATTGCGAGTACATGTAGTCATCTAGGGTTAAAATTGATGGTATTAGTAATTACAGCTTGACAGAACGAGAAATAGCTAAAAATAATAGCAAAGATTCAGGTAGTTTCTACAAGTTCAACGAACGCGATTATTTGAAGTCGCAATATTTCTATTAGTATCCCATTATCTCGTTTGCGTCGCGAGTACTAGAGAGCGTGTCTGGAGAACGAAGGAGCACAAGCCCAAGCGCGCATTCGAAGCACCGCCACATTTGCATACATCTGCGTGACGGCGACGCAGTAAATGTTCTCCAGCGCAAGTCACGCACGGGAGGTAACTGATGATGCAAACCTTCAACAGATGAGGTACATGGGGGTTAAGTGGGGGACAAAGGGAGAGGAAGGGTTTTGCACGTGTAAGGAAGACTGTGGAAAAGCCATAGGAAACAATATTACTCGTACATTTTGGCTAAAAGTGGGTATGTGCTCACTGAACAATGCATGTGGTGATGAATGATATCTACATGGAGATATAGGAGATGGGTAATATGGCTAATATTGGTAGGTGTGCTGGTTAGCTGGGTTTACCAACAACTTGGCCCACGTGGAGGGATTAGTTGTAGTAGTTAGTAATAGTTAAGAGTTATTGGTACTTGGAGGAGTGGGAGGTGGATACGAGGACTGNGCTTTCCAGTAGTCACAGCTATATGAACTGGGTCATTGATGTGAATAGATACAATTTTTTTCCGACCCCGACGGGAATTGAATCCGGAGTGACTTCGTGGTGAACGAGCACGCTAACCCCATAGCCACCGGAGAGGGCAGTCACAATTCGTATTAATTTAAGAGAAACAGTTTAAATTTGAACAATGTAGTTTAAAACAATGAATAAATTTTAATTAAATAAAAAGTATTGACACAACAGCTATAAGAATGGGAAATAGAGTTGATACTGTTTAGGGGAAATATAAAGCCAAAGGCTAAAAGAAATAGAAGAATCAAGTCGTGTAACGTAAGATGGAGGCAAGACTTACCACACATGAAGAGAAAATGGAACAGGAACTAAGATTAAAAATAAAGTAAATATTTTATTTTGTATTTTAATGGTTCAATAAAGGTATTAATATTATTACCATTATTATTCCCTTCTTTTTTTTTCTCTTTTGAATCATTGAAACGACGTGTATGTGTGGGAAGATGAAGAGAGACTAGCCTATGAATTATGTCAATGTATTTTATATATAGAAATGAAAGGTCTAATTTTTTAAAGGAACTTAGAAAATGGAATGTTTCCAATAAAGACAACAAGAGATTACTAATTAAAAGCAAAGAGAATCACAGTTTTTGAGAGATATTGAACCAAGCAGGATTGATACGTGACGCGCTGGTATTGCCGTAATTAAATTGTTCTACACATTTCTTTAGAAAACAGAACAAAACAAATTTAACCAGCAGATTAAAGACTGAAGTGTTAAAATGTTGAATAAGTTACACGATGCAACTTTCAGGTAAAAGGATGTGAAGAGACAGATTTGTAGTAAAAAGAGATATTACAATTAAGAAACCCCGCCATTATGGTACTCGGGGGTGGGGAATTACACAGTCTCTGATCAAATAATTGAAAGAGAAAAGATACGGGTAAAATGTTTAGATTATTTTCAAATTATTTCTTAAACTTTTTATAATGGGAAATTCATTTCAACATGCTGTAATACCAAAAATTATTATTCGAGAGATAAACAAAGAAGTTGGAAATTATTTAAATGGAGGGAAAAAGAAGAAATTGGCTATCCGGATCGGAACTGAAAATAGACTCCGTAATCTATTTTTTTTCTTCGGAGAATCGATACAGTATATATGTACCGAATAAATCGATGAAATAACGTATGCTAGCCTAAGCCATTAGCACCCTTTGCCAGTTTCTAGGGGTATTTCCCTACCCACCCCCTAATAGGATATCCCGCAGTGCTAATAAACATAGGTTGATTCTGCGTTTTTTCCGTGGTGACATTTCCGGACATATGTACATCTGTATTTCTTCTTCTTAATAATTTCCCATCATCCCTACATCTTTCTGCGAAGAGTTCTAGGACACCTGTACATACAAATATAACTCTAAATGCTGAAAACTCCGGGATCTCATCTTAAGTCCCACCCACGAGATAAGTCGAATGCCGACCATCCGACAAAATTTCAGAACGCCAACTACACGCCATGGAAATGAGAATGCTTCGTTGGACTATGGGCATCTCCCTTATTGACCGTGTCAGAAACGACACAATTCGAGAGCATATGGGTGTCGCTCAAATTGTGGAAAAGATGAGGGAGAAGCGGCTTAGATGGTATGGCCATACCCTGCGTGCAGCGCCTGGTACTGTGGCCAACTCTGTTCTACATTTTGTTGTGGAAGGCCTACGTCCAAGAGGACAACCGAAGAAGCGTTCACAAGACACAATAAATGGTGACTTAAAAATCGTAGGCCTAAAACCCGCCAACGCACAAGACCGGACAAAATGGCGATTAATGACCAGAAAAGCGGACCCTGCACCAGCGGGATAACGCTAGGAAAAAGAAGAAGACGAAGACGAAGACGAAGACGAGACGAGATCATGCAGCGGGGAGCTTCGAAGCAACTGACAAAGATTACGCGTCTTAGCTTCCAACTTGTTTTACTTATAGAACAAATGAGGAGAAGACGTGGTAGAAGACGTCACGACGCCTGCTAATGCGACCAACGAAATCAAGCAAGAGAAAGACCACATGGCAATGAAGAAAATTACATATCAACATAAGAAATAAATTTGACAATAATAAATTTGTCAAAAAAGCAATTACAAACTGCGTTTGACCACGCGGAGGACAATCGACTAATTTACTCTCCAGAAGCAAGCAAGGGACTATCCCATCAATTCCAGACAAGGGCCCTAAGGCAGAGGCGGATTTAACTCGTAAGATAAGAATAAAAATAGTTAACTACTTGTTATAATATCAACAACACACCAACAAATTTGTTTTTATTCAAATACAAAAAAGGTATCTCACAAGAACGTATTATCATATTATAGATTCTTCGGAAAATTTTGTTTATAAATCGTAACTATTAAAATAACTTTAAATTCGATATTAATTATTTCAAAATGCCGCACCTAGGCAAGAAACGAGAAAACCTGTATATAAATTCTGTCTCCACTCGAAAGAAAAACGGAGAAAAACACCGGCTAGGATGGGTTCTTCTTCCTATCCTTCAACCATAAAAAGAAGACTTTCCGAAAGTCCATGTATTACAGTCTAAGAATGCCATGTGATGGCACTCGGTGAAGATGTGAATGAGAAATAAATTAACAATTATGAAAACAAAATCGAAGAATAAATACCGGAAAGAGCACCAAACACTAGATAAGACAATAAAAAGTTTAAAGGTTAACATATTAATAATACAGGGTTAGAATAAAATATGTTCCACACCATGCTGGACATGCGCTAACAAATGAGCACCCCCATAGCCACTTGTGTCTACAATGCTGGAGACTGAAGATGTGAACAAGACTCAAGGGACCCGGACGCAAATGCAGACGAGGGAGTTTAGTGGAGTCCCACAAGCCATTTGCATTGATCTACGTCGTTTGCACTGGGGCACGGCTGCCACAATTACTCTAATAAATATTCGCTCTCGTGACACAGACAACACTGCTCTCCTTCCTTCAACCCCTTGCTTCAACTAATGGCCGTCGTCTCAGATTCTCATGGGAAAAATGCACCAAGAGCTATGGAGAGACTATACTAAACACTTCATATTATGCGTTTTTTTTATCGCGGCAGCACTAATATGATAATTCATAATGATTTAATTAATAGGTGTTGATTTATAGGTTACAAAATATCGGAAGGTGGTTGGCTACGTCTTTCAAGCTGTCACTACTTCTTGACCTGCCTGACATATCACCTTTCAATCGAACTAACAAAACCTTTTCCAATGATTAACTTACTGATTAATTATTTTTTTATCGTGCTAGTAAACGCAAAAAAAAAAATAGTTTAGTTTCGGATTTTGTACGAAATTCTGAGAAAAATATTAACAAACAACAACCATTTTGAAGCATTCTATATTGATGTTGACAACAGAAGTGTAGTAATCTCCTTACAACATAAAAGGTCAGCGATAGCTTGAAAATGGTTGTTTGGTATCATTTTTCTCAGATTGTGTTAGGGAGCATCCATTGGTCAAGACGTCTCGGAACGAAGAAGAGGTGACTGTGAGGGAGGTAACAATTGCCTTGCGATACTTTAGAATCAATAGTTTCGTAGCATACTTTACTTCGCAAGGAAGTAGTAACGCATGCTATTCCACTCGTGGGTGTGGTTTTCATGGAGGGAACCATTGAGTTTCGGTCAGAAACATCGGTGCAGTATCATTGAGCGAGCTGTTGTTAGCGCCAGAGATCGATAGTTAGGTTGCTGTCGATATTTAGAGGCCTGACGGCGGACGGTAGAATCCGCTGCAGGACAGTGAGGAGAGCGGCAGGCGAAGAACAACTTCTGACCGAGAGGTTGCGAGGTGATGATATTCAGAGGAAACGTTCGTACTCATTCAATGGACCTGTCGGTAGCTTCTCTCTCAGTGAACAAGATTAGCAGTATATCATCAGATCCGGTCATACCAACGCGTGTATATTAATAAACCCGAGTATCTGTTACGCCCACATTATCGTAAAGGAACCAAGAGACGAAAGCCGCGTCTGCGAGATTCTTCGTCCACGTCGTTCCTCGTTTATGACCATTCTGTGACTCCCGTGTAGCACTTCAGGAACCACAAGAATACATAATATGTTCTTACTTTGTATTTGGTATTGTCGTTCTCATCCCAGTTTTAACTGAAAATGACAACGTTGCACTCCTGGCTATTAGCGGTAGACCCACTACTAGGTAATATAACCCCGTGGTTCGACTGGCAACTCCAAATATTGAGATTTTCCAAGACATGGGCGGTATTTCCCTGAAACATCGCCCACCCATGACAGTGAAAATTGTTTGAAGATGTCACCGACCTCCTTCCCCAACCCGGAAGCTGCTTCATTTGACAGTGTTCACGGAACATTTGCCCTGTGAAAGACGAGCGACGGGAGATCGGGTCAGTGCAGAGTTGTAGGATTGTCGAAACCCCAAAACCTCAAGTGCAAAGTTATTACTGTCTCACTCTGGTTCGATGTTTCTCTACGCATGTACCCTCACATATTTCTAACAGTAAAATTATAAAAAATGACATGGTTTCTTTGGCAATGGAACCCAACCATGTTATCTAAAAATTGATTAAAAAAATGAAATTTATCGACTTACAAAAATCGTCCATAAACCTTTAGTTTCCAATAAATTCCCGGCGTATTTGTCGCGTTAGTTTCTGTGATCTATTCCAAATATTCTTGTACCGCTTTCACCCCTAAAAGAGCCTCAATCTATGAACCTGGCATCGTTCCCCCCCCCCTCCCTCCTCAGCAAGTCCCGATTCTACCTCCAGCGCACCGCAAACGACTTGTGCCGCGTGGACGCTCAACGGAACCCAGAATACGAGACGAGCACGCGAATCTCACATTGCACGAGCGGCGTTTGCAATGGTCGGCCGCCCGCGTCGGTGGAAACAGCGAAAGTGGTTCTTACTGCAGTTCATTCTGAAGTAAATACCGTCTGGAGGAGCGCGATGCTAATAAATCATAAGCATTGTTTTTTGTAACTGTACTAAGTAAAGAGATTTCACCGAAGTTTTCAGTATTATTTGACAACCATCAAACACAAATAATTGGGTCATTTTCCCCAGGTAGAAAACTAATAATGATGAAAATATCACGGAAAGATCTTCCTCTAATAAATTAACAAAAAGATGAATATCTTTGATTATGTTGCAAGTTAATACGACCTTATATAACAATAATATCTTTATTTGGAGGCGAAGTTAACGCCAATTACTGAACCTCTTTGTAAATACATTTACAGGGTAAAATAAGTATGTATCATATAAAACATGCAATAAAAAAAAGAAATAAAGAAGAAGAAGTTATCATCCATCAACATTCATACGATGGCCCTTATGTTAATATAACTCTGAGAGCAAAGACGATCGCAATCAGGGGTGGATCCACGATTAGATTTTGGGAGGGGTCCATGATGATGAAGACCAGGGTGTGCGGGGCCTTCCACCAAATATTTTAGAATAAACTTCTTGAAATTACAATTCACAGTTTCAATAATATCCCTTACAAAATTAAATTTTTGAAATAATTTTTACTTTGGGCGCTGCTTTTAATGGACACACAGAACCTTTTTTTATTTATTTTTTATTTTTAATATTATTCGTGCCCAGTGCCGCGACCATAGGCCATTACTTGGGTTTCTGTTTCGCTATTTTATCTCGTCATTATTTGTTGCACATAAACTTCGAAAGCCATGTATAATTCTTTATCTGGCTTATATTCTGTCCATTGTTTAACTGCGTAACCTCCATGTTTTTGTAATAGTTTCTACCATTCTGCACTCTCTTTTCCAACTAGAGTGCAGTTATGTAATGCATGGTGTACAGTATCATATTTTTGCTGACAGATGCATTCTTTTGTTGAGGTTATCTTCATCCTATACTGAAACGTTTTTTCATAGAAACAAAAACTTCCTTTTATGTCTACTTCTATCTCTTCTGGGAGGGGCACGTGCACCCTGTGCCCCCCCTCGGATCCGCTTCTGATCGCAATGTATTGGAGAACGAGTATTCCGTTAAAATATTATCATTAAGATGGTTCCACAGTTTTGAAAGAGAAAAAACGAGAGAATTTCTGTTATTTTGTTTTATCGAATTAAAAGAACTGATTTGGAAGACCTAGTATTTACGTCCATCGGGTATAAAGTGGAAAAAGGAATAGATACATAGCAGACAATTTATTCTTTCCTTCAATGTGCATACCAGAGACACTTTTTTATAATTATTTAAATTGGGGTTTAAAGGTTCGTTAACACATGGCTCATTAGAGCACCCAGCGACACTAGTCAAAAATGTAAAACTCTAAAAACTTTAACAATATCTATAATATTAAAACATATACATAAAATCACAACGTTTCGTGTCATATGCGAAAAAATATTAATAACTGAATATTAGTAGCAGATGTATATCAAACTAATTCAACTATTGATTATATTGAAACATTCAACATAACCTCACTTCTGTCTTGCAATATACGTGAACAAACATCGCATCATAACTAATTCGAGACAGCCATGCCAACTGTATATCGGTAGGTAATCAGTATGGAGTACACTTTTAATAATATTTTAATATATCATTAACTTCAAAGGTATTAGACCTACTTGATCTCGTTTTTCACCTACATATCACAATGTAAGGGTACGTTTTTGCGTTAAGATGAGAACAATAACATATTTGGAGAAAATTAATAATTTTGATACAATTTTTCAACCATAGGACAATCGATGAAAGTGCGTAAATCGCGGGAATTAAAGTGTTAATAATTAATACAATTTTTGTTTGTTTCCTCCAAAACATGTTTCCCCCATTCAAGCACAAAGTAGCGAATATCGCATCAAAGAAACAGCTGTTTCAAACGAGAAGTTAATGGATACACAGAGACGTAATAAATCCATCACTAAGTAATACAGCGTTAATGGACTTGTGTTTCAAAATTCACAAGTTAATTACAAGCAACTCGAATTTTAATGACACAAAGTTGAAATTAATAGTGGTCCCTATGAAATTGAAATCAGATTTCTTGTCAAACTACTGCTTCATCATGGCAAAGTAGCAGTCGACCAAAATAAGAAGGAGAATCAATAAACTTCTTACGTGCACCGGGGGAAAGAAAGACAGGGTGAGACGAACCGGTGGAATGAGATAGATGAAAAGACCGGCGTCGTCTTATGCTAATGCCAAAGTCGTGCCCATCTGCCCATCCACCCATNTTCAAGCACGCAATACGTTCGTACGCCTGTCTCTTATACACATCTAGATGTGTATAAGAGACAGGTCTCACACCGGGAACCCATTGTTCCGCACTTAGCAGCATCATACGGTGCTTAAGGAAAGTGAGTGCTGCAGTGGAAGAGTGGAAGGGCAGGGGGATGAGATTGGACAAACGGCACGTGAGTGGCGCAGCGATGGAATGGTTCGCAATGTTTCAAACAAACGCTTCGCAGCGTGCGTCGCTCGTTTTCCGTTGCGCTGGATCACTCGAAGCGTTTAGTCTCTTCTGCTTTCCTTCCATGCATAGTTCAACGTTCTTCCGCAAAATCGCTGCCATCGATTGGAATCAAAATGGCGGCACTTTTAACATTTAATGACTGACACGACATGGCTGCTCTTATGGAGAAAATACCATCGCATCAAAAATCTCTACAAAATTCGCATCAAAGCTAAGAGATCTTAACTAGAAGAAATATATTATGTATATCATGTCTTTCCATAGTTTTTGTTACATAGGTGTAGTTAATTTTTCTACATGTAAAGTATCATTCCTAGAAATTTGACAAGTAAACAAAAATCTGCGGGAAGCTTATTTATTTTCAATCCATCAAATTTATCTTATAAAAAAATCTCAGAAATCTTTGTTTTGTCCTTCATAAAAAATCTCTTACAATGTACTATTAGAAACAAAATTTATACAATTTAAACACATGACTGCTAATTACATTTATTAATTTTGCTTTATCGATTTTATAATGACATTTATTTCCAAAATAAAATTTAAGAAAAAACAATGAAATTTTGTTTCATTATCTTGAAAAACAAAAACATTTCAACTTGATAGAGTAATTGATAATGGATTTTAATCACTAATAATTTGAAAATCAGGTAAACTGTCAGATTAAGTAAACTTCCATACAACAGGGTGAGGAACTGATTAACATATACTCTAAAATATTCTAAGAACAATACAATATCTTAATTGACAAACTCAGGATTATGATTTCCCAAAAGTCACTCGTATTTCGTAATACAATTCATTGTTATGTGTATGTACAATTTTAAGAAAATATCTGAGAAAAAAGTGTCAAATCATTTATTTTGTTCTTCAGGTTGAATTAAATTTTCAGTGAATAATATAAAATTCTTCAACATTATTCCTTTAACCAATTTGAGTTCCACTTTTCTAAAACTTGTATCTATCTATTTTTGAAGGTAAACATTTCGAAGGTAATAAACACACTTTAAGAAGATACTTATAAAAAATATGATCGAAGTCGTAAAGTCACTTATACTAAAAGTCGTTAAAGCTCTATAAAGTTGTTTTCATAACGGTTCATGTTTTCATGACCTCTTAATGCCATTTCCTATAGTCATAAATCTATCTTCATAATTCAACTACGACAATATTTTATTCAAACAAATTCTGTGGGACATCGTAAAAGATAATGACGCTAAAATAATTTTAAGACGAGGAAAAATAAGTAACGCACAAAGTGTCCGGAAAAGCAGTATAACAAAGTTTACACAGAACAAGAAGGGATATTAAAAGTAGAAAAGAGAATTGTATTCTAGAGTAAAATCTCTTTCTTCACGAGAGTTCATAACTGTCGTACTTCACTGTCGCCTTCGCTCACGCAAAACTTAATTTCATTTTTTACACGCTCCGGACTATAATTATTGCGGTGAAAGAAAAGTAACGGGATGTAACCAATGGAATGACAGCGGGGCGTTTTGATATGTCTATGGGGGGGGGGTCCAGTATAGCTCCACTCATTCTAGTCATACCATGGCATCCAGGTAAAGGTTGCTATGTCCAATGGGAAAAGCTAAATCCAAGCAGCTTCCTTGCGGTTAAAAGTTACAGATCAAGTCCCTGTCCGTCACAGTTGGCATTTCAACTACTGTCGGTTCTTCAAATCGGTTGATGCAGGCGGTACACCAGAAGGTAAACTTACTAAGGTCTCACTGACACGAGTAAAACACCTACGTGTTAACTGTGAGAAGAAGAGTCGGCAATCTAGAAATACTGACATTGGCTCCTCGACTTTCATGTAGTCTTAACCGTATCTTCCTCATTACTGTTACTGCGAGCACTGTAAGTTGATGGAAATCGGGCACACAGCCAATTCTCAGCGACACCTCAGGAAGAAAACAAGAATCGTAGCCCCTACAGAGACATGCACTATGGCAGGCATATCACGCACAAGCAGTTCAAGCACGCAATACGTTCGTACGCAGTGCGGTGTACCTAATGGCACTGCGCGGTGGTGTCTCGAATACTTTCAAAAGGAATTACTCTCACGGACGTATGAAATACTGAAGTGGTGCTTTTCGTTTTACTACAACTGATAAAGAGCTCGTTGAAAAATCCCTTTCACTCGCCGGCTTCCTTTTGTTAGACGAAAACAAGGAATCAAATTAGTCATTATACAACATTAATTATTGTACGTAAAGTAGAACAAACTCAGTGTCATGATATTCAATATTCTGTTCAAATAAAAGAGAGTCAAATTAAAGTTTTGAAACACGTACATTCCACCAAATGCGTAATAATAGAAAGAAAATTATATAAAACTCATGTCCATGTAAAATCGTATTTATTGACATTTATAAATTTACTCTGGTAGCTATATTGCAGTCATCGATGCCGGTGTCTAAGTTTTTACACGAATTAATAAGGCGTCTTCGAACAGTGGAGTAAGAAATATTTCTCCCACAGAGCTGATATAATTTTTCTCCGAGAAATCTTCTTTCAAAGTTAATTCAGGAATAGCATTTCTACAACACATCTGATATTCTATTATGCCCTAAGATATTCTGTTTTATTATCATCTCTCTTCACATTTAGTCAATCTACTTTCTTGTTGATCTTAATGATCCTTTTACGTTGATGAAACAATTAGAAAAATGTTAATTTCTTATAAATTGCTCTCCTTCAGTAATATTCAAAATGTCCCGTGCACTAAATTCTTCAATATTTTTTAAAAATTTTCTTCCCATGGAAATGTCATCTAGTCCAGTCACTTCGTGTCCAATAGTCTACCCGGAAAGGTTTGGAGAAGTAGTAATTTTTTGCTACTTTATGGTTCGGAGGGCACTCAATACGAATTTAAACTTTGCCCTCTAATCCTAAACTTTCGATACAGACCCAAATCGTTAAAATTCTACACCTCACACAAATACAATGGGAAAGGAAAACTCAAGAGACAATATTCCCAGGTTTAAAAATATACTAAAAAAATTAATTGCGAAAAGATGTGTAGTAACTATCCAAAACTTTGATAACGGGATAAATTGTCAATATTTTCTTGATACAAATAATAAAAACTGTTCATGACTATCTGCTTTTCCTGGCGACTTGAATACAATGTAGATTCTAGATCAAATCTTTGGTGAATATCTTGAGCAGTTTTTGTTCAGGATAAAAATAAATATTACGATTTAAAATCGAAATTGAATGCTATAAAGATTGACTAAAGCAAAGTCTAAATTCTCAAACAGTAAAAACGGAGGACACCAGTAGGAAACAGGTTGAAAAGTGGAGTGGAAAAGACAAGTAGGACAAGGTCATGGACGCTTTGTGCCGTAAACTAAACATACGCTCGTCGTGTTGGCAGCTGAAAAACTCAACGAGAACATGTTCTGACATTTTAAATATGACAGGAGAATATTTTATCTCGCGAGTTTTGTTTTGTGACTGAAGAAACGAAAATTTTATTAATATGTATTATTAATAATAACAATAACAATTATTAATCTTGCAACACTTTTACTAAGTATGCCACTTATCAACTTCAATTTTATCTATTAACAGGTCAGGTCCGATGGGGGAGGGTATAGCCCCCCCCCTCCCCCCAAGATCCACCACTGAGCTCCAGTATGCTACGAGGAAAGGTTGAATAACGACGCAACAGATTTCTATTATCTTGAAAATAATAAACTTTTTGATGATTGCGAGCCACTAACTAAAAAGATTTCGGACATTTTTCTGTCAAGAATCAATACCTGCATACCCGCAACATTACCCACGTGATTTTTTTAAAATATTTTTTTGTGATTATGGTACAAATAATCCTTCTTGAGTTCCCATTGGTATTCGTAAACAGCTATTATCATGTTCACTCTTTAGCTGTAACAAATTAAATTACAAACATAGCACACATTACTACGATATCGTATAGACGATTTTCGAGGGTTAACTGCGTGTGAACATTTGTTTCGCATCTCCAGACCTGATTTTTTTTTTTACACACAAATATTTACAACTATAAATTAAGCTATGTATTGTTTCACATCCAAATAACACGGAAATAATATTGAAAAAACGTACAAGTATAATCCGAGACGGAAATGTGACAACATTCGATCTCATTTATAATTGAGGAGTGCCCGGAGGGACATAGAACACGTAGGAATGAGATTATTAGAGAGAATGACACAAACACGAAAATATTTATAGCCCTTTCCGGGCTCCATCGAAAAAAAATCGTGAAAAGAAGTGAAATATCGAAAAAAATGAAATTGACTTTTTGAGATACTTGAAGTAACATTGTTAAGAAACAAAAACGAGGTAATATTTCAATTCATTCGATATATACAGTTAAATACGAAAATTCACATTTCATCCCTATTTACATCTTTAAAATCGGAGTATAGCAAAATACTTTCTCAGAGACCCTTTACAATACGAAAGCAACGTCTCGGAACTTCAAGATCTCGTACGAAATGCAAAGAAAATATCTAATTTTCCCGATGTAGCTTATCCTGCGATCATGCCTGTGTTTCAAGCTACCTGCCTGCTCCCGAATTTCAACAGGATTAGTTCAGCTATTTAGACGTCAAGTATCCGAAAATAAATAATTGCTCTTTCACATTTATATATTACTACAGTCCTCACGGTGAAAGGAAAGTAATGTTATGTAAGCAATGGAGCAAATGCGCGGAGTTGACATATACCACACAAAGGCTGTCATAACCTGTGAAAACTAACTTCAGTTGCCTTGCAGCCAAAGGTTACAGATCAAGCCTCCCCTCAATCACACGCGTAAAACTCCCACGTGTCTACAGCGCGAGTCGGCAATCTCGCAATGCTGGCACAGGTTCCTAGACTTTCACATGATCTTTAGACTCTTCCCTCATTCCTCTTCTTTCGCTGCGAAGACTTTAAGTAGTACTCACCATATTCCAAAGAATGGCCATCTTCGAAGATAAGAATATCATTGAAACTTTACCTGAAACAAGAAAGATTTAAATTTTAGAATAGATTCACAAAATGCTAAGTAACTTTTTATAATTGAAATAAGTTGCACTACCTAATACTTATTATTATTATTATTATTAAACAATAATGTGTGTTTGATCTCAGAATAGTTCATTATCCGTACTGACAATCTCATTCTCCATTTCATATACGTTGAAACTTCGAAGTTATTATTTTAAAAAATTTCACTGCACTAAGATTGGTTTACACTCGCCCTTCGGCATGGTTCTGCTCAAATCTTATTTAGCTTCAACATTAACTGTAAACACAGAATCGTTTAATCATTTAATTCCTCACAATTTATGTAATGACAAAAACTTAAAAATGCATATGCTGTTAACAATGGGATATAATTAAAACGTGTAAGAGGTGACCCAAAACGGAATCTGCTATTACAAATATTGCAACTCTGTAATTAAGTATCAGTAATAGCACAAACACGAATATTGTGGTTTAAAACACATCGTAGCTCAATGAAATATTAGTTTTTCATTGAATCTGATGCATGTCCCTCCGACATTTTTTCTATACTAAGGTTGAATAAAATAGATATTACAAATTTATTGAAACACAATCATCACTATTTATTGAAGCAGTAACTATTTTTTGAGGAAAATTGACGTTTGGAATTAAAGATTTTTTTTTTTTTCGTTTCAAGTCCTTTGGGAAAATGTAATCACCAATAAGACTCAATAGTATATTAAAATAGTGCAATTAATGATGATTAATATAAATAAATATAAAACGTGTCTTAATTGACAAAGAATGTTCCTTAGTACACAATAATAATGAGCAAATATAAAAATTTCAACTTAGAACGACTACATCTCGATCAATTCTCAATAACGGCTGAAACTTTCTCCTCACGGAAATTACATGTATGCCAAGCATTATGGGCTATATAACTTAAAATTTGAAAATGGTATATTTTGGGAAATATTTTTTTTTAATTTTGTCATTTCTTTAATTATCACGTATAAATTTATCTCAGGTGCGTGAAAGAAGTTCAGTTTCGTGTTTTTTTTTAATAGGCTCTAAAGAGTTTCTAAAATATTAATTCATTATTTAAAAGAAGTTATTTTGCAATTAATTTGACTCATGTACGTAACTCATATGTTCACGTTAAAAAAAAGGGATTTTAACTATACTACGCAAAATATCGAAGAAAATATTACATGTAAGCATTTTTCCTTAGTTTTTCGACAGAACAAACACGAAAAAATTATTTTTAGATTATTCTGCGATGGTCGGGAATTTTGTTGGACGAATTTCAAAAGATTGACTCATATATATTAAGTATAATCATCATTTAAATATAAATATTATTATATGTTCGCTAGATAGTGGAAAGTTCCACACATAGGGACGGGGAACATATTTGACACTGAAGAATATATGACCAAGAGGGAACAGCCAGGAATGGCAATAAAATAATATGAAAAGTACTGATAATGAGATAATTAAGAGAAGGGAAAGGAAAAGAGACAAGAGATAAAATTAATAAGAGACATAAGATATAAGAATAGAAGGAGATGTAATGTTTAGAGAAGGAAATAACATCATTAAGAGAGATACCAAAGCCCAAGTAGTGACCAGATGGTCGATAAACCGGGGAAAAGGAAGACGATGGAAATGAAGAAAAAAATGTATTATTATTATTATTATACGGATTATATTATCATTATCATCTCGTAAATAAATCCTCAATTCTCAAACCAAATATCCATGATTTTAAAAATAAATCTGAACGAATATTTGAAAATGTTACGGAGTTGATAGGGAATCCATCAAGCATTAGGTTTTTCCCTCATTGAAAAAGGAAAAGACATGCGACTCAACAATTGTTGAGATTCGTCCAATTGACAAAAGAACGTAACAGCATCAAGTGGCCACTTCAGAGGTTGATATATAGTTCTCAAAGAACCGAATCTTCACTGAACTCTTCCCTAAACGCTATTTACTCCTTTTCTGTGCTCACCCCACTGAACGCATTTAGCGTTCATCCGCGCCCAAACAGCTCGTTAACAAAAGACGAAGTGTCGTGCGCATGACGGCTTGAATTGTGTGGGACTCTCGGCCAAAAACACGCACTAGTTTACGCGTCATGTGTTCTTGCGTGCGAGTGATTTCAGAAAATAGCACCACGGACACGTGCCATGCCGCCTCTCGTCAATTCCCGTCAGTTTACTACACAGTTCGTGTAATCTGAATGACGTAGTTAAAATTAAATAGCGTAAATTCAACTTAACATTTTGTGGACAATTACGCATTATTTCACGTTTCTTTAACGATGTTTCGACTCTTGTTATAGTCTTCGTGATGCACACTGACTTTCAGAACTGTGTTATTACATAGTTACATGACGATAAAAGCAGATATCTGTATTATGTAAACAGGAACAAAAAATTATAATAGCATTGGTAATTTTTCATTCAAAACTTTTATTCGTTAATTTAAAAAATGGGGTTGATTTAATATACTATATCTCTGATGTCTTTCTTCTTTTGAAATTTGTATCGTTGCCTAAAATCTCAATTCCTTATCATTTTATTATATGCATTACCAAGTAGTTTAAAATTAGAAACAGTTACAGAATAATGATCGTTTCAATTTTCATACTAAAATTTCACAAAATATTTAAGCCGGGGGGAGGGTATAAAAGAATGAATGATTTTACAGGAATTATACATGAAGTGACATTTTTATTAAGTATATTGAACTGAAAACAGCTTTTACATCACAGTTCGCGGGTCACATGACATCTGTCAGCTCCAAGCAATCGTACTCGCTGTTCCATGGCCGTCGACAAAGCAGGTAGCGGTCAGGGCATAGCAGAGTAATTGACAAGTCCACACCACACTCCATTTACTCAAAGATAACAAAGGAAATGTCTTGAACATAAGGGAAAAGAAGTAATGAAGACTATTGAAAATGACTGTGATAATGGACATGGGATGAAGATGGCAATAACACTTTTATATCAAAGATGGTTATGAGAAACCCGAAAAAAATACATCAAGTTGACAAAATTATTCATTTGAGAAAATGATATCTAAAGACATAAAAGCCATTTCTCTCTTTGAGAAAAATAGTAATTATTTTAACGCATACTTCTTTCGGAAATAAGTCCACAGATGGAAAAGTTTGCCACATAAACTTGACATCAGTAAAATATAAGTGACAAATAATTAGGATAGATAAATGAAGGCAATATATAGTCGTAGGAAACTGAAATCACTCTTTAAGACTTTTTTTCCGTAGCTCTAATTTGATGTACAATTATAGACGCGATTTCAAAGCACAGACGGTTTGACTTATTAGGTTTCGATAGTTTCTTTGAATAGTTTTCACACCCAAAGTAAATGTAACTATAATAAGATATCAATATAAATGTATCGAAGACAGAATCACATTGTTCAAAAGAATCGAATGTGTTACTTTCAGGTTGTGACTCGCATCTCCAGAATCAGCTACTACTAAGAGTGATTTATTCGTCAATATAAATTGTGTATTGTACATAACAATACGAACGCAACAGCAGTATATATATAAAACAATAATAGTAATAATAAATTTTCTATAAAAATCTATAATATTGTATGGTAAGTCATTATATTTAACTATATCTTCGCCAAGGAGAGTATAAACATTCAATTATCAATATTATGAAATAGTAAAAATTAATACCTGAAGTAAAAGAATGATGAATGTATATTACACACTATTGATACGTGGAAACTTTATTAACAAACTTCAATATATTCATTTACATTATGTACAAAAAAAGCAATATTGGAGGAGGAAGCCATAGATTTGAAGAGATTCAAACTAGTGATTCATTTAAGTTATTTTAAATATTATCTACACTCAGAACTCCTTAGTGACTTTTATCAACGAGTAGCTGAAATGCTATATTTGTGAAGTGTTGAGCAGAAGAATAAGAAGTTTGTTATAAAACCATGGTGGCACTTCATAAATGCAGACAATAGTTTTGATAATGTAAATAGAAGGTACTGTTAGGATATAACAGCTTCATAATTTTGTTGGTTGAGTGATGACTGCTGGAAACAGCCCAAAACGTTCTGGGCTGTGAGCACTATTTGGTGCGAATGATTGTAATTAAGTGATATAGAGATATTTCATCGTTGGCTTTTGTAGGAACAACGCATGAAGAAAATACCCACATCTCGGAACTTGAACTCAAAACCTTTGCTTCCTACGGCGACCACTTAAATCAACTGAACCACAAGTTTTCGCGCTACAGAGTACACCGTTCACTTCTATCAATTCTCTGCCCGCAGACCTGTAATGTTCGTTGCATATCCTGGGTTAACCAAGAGGGCGTAAATGGACTGCTTCTTGTAACCGTGTGGCAGCTCTGATACCAAGTAAATTGTTAGCCACGTCTAAAGCATTATTTGGAGGTTAATAGTCGAACAAAATTATGCAGGGTCTTCAGAGAAACTCACTTTAAAATCCGTACCAAAATCCATACTTCATACTTATATACATTCGAAAGTGTCCGTATGTTTGCTCCTTTTCACAACTATACCACTGAAACAATCGCGATGACATTTGACAAGGAGATAGCTCACGAAGAACTTAGGTTAAGTTTTATTTTTAAAATGTGTGAAAAGGAAGATATAAATAATTTTTTTGAAGCTAAATGCCGATGAAGTTGGGGATAAGTCCACTTTGCAGAAAAGTATTTTCGCATGCGCTTCCTAAACGATTCGTGATAACTGACAACAATAAGTGTCAATATTGTTAGCCTCAAAGAGTTTTACATAAATGTTCCAAATCTAAGAAAAATCCCAGGATACGACAGGTATCAGGTAATATTCCAATAATTGAATTCTTAGAATGTGAGAAGATAGTGGAGAAGATGAAGAGGACACAGAAGGCAGAGAAGTGAGAAGACACTAGAAAGGGTTAAAGCCAAAGAAGGTAAGGGAGAATGGAATACGGAGAGATCGCCAAGCCCGGCTGCAGTGGTGAGATAACCGCCGCGGGTTGGTGCTGGCGAAGCTGACAGCTCTAATCCGAATCACTCCGCTCCTGCGCAGATACACCGTGCCACGTCGTCCACTCCCTAGGTACGAATTCTCCGTGGGTGCACACCCCTGTCTGCTCGCCACGCGTGCCAACCCACAATCCCTTCCGTACAGTCCAATGCCAATGGAATCGTGACTGCCAATAGTCAATGTTTATGCTAATTGGTTACCTTGTCTTTGTGTATATAATGGCTCTGTATCAATTATCTGAATTAATGGCATGGTTTCTGATGAAATTAAGACGTAAGGATTCAATGCGAATCGTTATATTCCAACAGCAAATCTCCATGTTGAGATTTTCACAATCATGTAGTAAGTAAGGATTGAATGTGAATCACCCATCACCGTCTTGATCACAATCATGAATATATATGGTATGATGCCAAAGTACTGTGTATAGGAGAGAATTATTATAAGAGAGACATATTGGGGGTGCTATATAAAATAAAGCACCAAATGTACTCTCAATTTGCAAAGTGCCACCTCTAATCTACGAAAAATTTATGATATCGCTTTTCATATTCACCTCAAACTTGTCCTAGTTTCTATTATTTTACTTTTAAATATTTTTCAGGTTCGTGTTTTACTTGTGTTTACTCTTTGTACTCCTCCCTCCCCTAATTTCTTTGACAGATCAGTTGAGATACTCTGGTACTTCTACCCACTTTACTATGTCTTGAGCATGAACTCAAATATATATTTCACATGAAGATGATACCTACAAATGTAGTACCGAAACGCTGTGAATACGTTTGAATATTTTAATATGTTTCGTGAGTTCTTTAAGGATTTATGACTACTTGTGGCATGTTTTAATTAAAATCAGTTGTCTGCTTAATCTGGTCGGATACAATTATTTATTTCTAGATTTTCACGCCGTAACCAACACCAGACATCCTGTAAAAATTCACGTGCTTCTCACACTGTTCTACTATCTTGCAAAATGAAGTTATTTAACTTAAGTTCGTGGTTGTCGTAGAAAAGTACTAGGCCAACTCTTCATTTACACAGGAATTGAAAACTTTTTGGTTCGAGTAGTACGAGTTTAATCTCAATCTCCTACAACAGCAGATCTGAAACACATTCAAATCTAAAAGCTTGGCACCAGAATGTGGGATCATTCGCCATTAAATTGAACTGAACTCTTCACTTTCCATTCTACTCGCCACGCGACACGAGAACTTAATCCTATTCTGCTATCTCTATTAATCTCATACTCCTTCGTCTAAAGAGACCATTTTCCAGGGCAGCTTAACGCTCCGCGCTCTTCGTCTGTCTGGAGCTTCTCTCCACGACCGCTGGGTGCGCTAGCGGCGCAGCGTTATCTCGTGCTCGCAGGTGGAACAATAAAACAACGGCGCGCGCACGGTTCCGCTTCAGAAAGCTTTCCAATTTTCCAAGAGTGATGACCGTGAAAATCCCTTTCATTTCGTATTTTTTGCAGCTCCTTTAGATTCCTCTTTCCACACTTTTTTTTCACTTTTCGCATTGCACAATCCGTTGAGTTATTGTTACGTCCGGAATACACTTCATAAATTTTATCCTTACAATTCCAAATTGATTTGTTATTTTTCTCTTGATTACATATTGGGTCGAAATATCTAGTAATACTGTATTCAAAGACCAAAATTGTGTGTGAAGAATACTATTTTAAGGACCTGGAAAACAGGATAAAATTTTTACATGGTTGTTACAGAGAAGCAACACCTGAGTTATACGAAAAAAATATGCGTGATAGAGCGATAAGTGTAATAAAATATTTTGTTATCAGATAAAATCATTCTTTTATGACATGCTACTTCAATCCATCCCTGGGACGTCTATGGTGAAATTATCATTAAAGTTTAAATTATTTAAATTTGTACGTTGAAGCAAAGAAAACCTAAAATACTGGTTCGTAAGGCATTTAATGTATCCCACTTAATAAAGTACCCATTATTCTTGAAGTGGACACAACATTTTCTCAATGTAAGCCAGCCATGCATCAAAAGGTACTAACGTCGAGGATGCATGAGGGAAATGTTTCTCTAAATCACGAGACCTTTGCGCCGGATTTGTGAAGAGAATATACGACGATGCGTGATATTTAAGTTGGCAGCATCCGACCACGCGACCTTTCCCACTGTAAATTAATCACAATGCGAAGGTGCATAAACGCATCAGGCGTCTCACTACTGCAGCCAAAGATCAAGTAAGAAAATATACCAAATGATCTCACATTTTAAAATTACGAGTTCAATGTTCCATATAATACGAATAGCGAAAAAAAAATCAGAAATAAAATGACAATGTTTCACTCATTTAAATGTGTTTCTCATGAACAACTCAATTTTGAAGTATACCCCCGAGCGAGCAATGGATACCAGTTCCATAATATAAACGAAACATTGTCTGTTAAAACTAGCTACAAGTCTTCAGCAATA
>NNCF01126220.1:590148-628318 GCA_002313205.1 Laupala kohalensis | reverse complement strand
GCCCACCTACTAACAATAGCCTTCCACCCTACTTCCTATCGCTCCATGTAGATAAGCTTCAATAGCACTAAGCTACATTTCCCATGTACAAATACTACAATGGGTACTTGTATTGTTGAGATGTACAAAAAAAAGGACACAATATATGAAAGGATCGGTGCGGCACTCAGACGTACGTGGGTGCAGCGCAATTCAAGACGACATCGTGTTTCGTTCCGAAGCAGGGGACCCTCAAGGCTCTGTTCCGTGCTTCCAGGTCGCTCCTCCGTGCGCTTCGGTTCGCTTCCCGTGGACGATTGCCGGAAGCGGACGCGCCCTGCGTCCTCCACCCGCATCCCCTCCCGAAGGCGCCCACGCCGACGCCCAGGAGGGGATGCGCGGCGGCGATGTCCGAAAGGAAGCAGCAGACCAGAAAACAGTGTCGCCATCATGGAACCCACATCCGTCGCTGAGGCAGGATCAAGGGGCTTACAAAGGAGGAGATGGAAAGGGAGATGATAAACTAAGGACGAGGCAATATCAGAAGAATAACGAAGTAACAATTTAGAGAAGAAGAAAAACACGAATCGAAAAATAATTACATTGAAATTAATAAAAAAAGATAAGTATTTACCTGTTGCAAAAAATTACGTTTCTGTAATAACTTTGAAAAATGTATGTAAAACAACTAAACTGTGTGTGTTGTGTCAAAATGTATGATGTTTACAAATAATAATTCTAAAACTTGAGCGATATTTGAAAACGTATACAAGGATAAATTATTAAATTTTCAAACTGAAACTCAGTAAAAGATATGTCCCATTTTCGTTGCATTATCTCTTTTCTAACATTAGTATGGGATATCGTTCTTATCAAAACGATAAAGAGTACGTCTAAAATTTGTATAAGAAGGCTAATCTCATGTTTGTTTCCTTCATATTTATAAATAGTCCTTTGTTGGTAGCAGAGTTCTAGTTTGCTATCTGACCATAATTATTGCAATAACGTGATGAGTTTATTTCCAAACCAATTATTTTTTGTGACCATGTATTTTTTGTTTGGAAAATCATTCTGAAAATATGTGATTCTGGACGTGGACTTACAAATTAATAAATTGACAAAAATGCAAAAGAAACAATATCATTAAGGAATACATGAACAGTAGCATACTAAAGTTTAAACAACATGACCAGAAATAGAAAAAAATTTCAAAGATTGGAACTCTTGTATAAATTTTTTTTTCTAATACTAAACAAAATTATGCTAATTCCAATTATTTCAACTATATTCTTCTTCTCTCTAAAGTACGTAAATTAATCATTAATATTAACTAAACTTACTAGCACATTTTAGGAAAGAAAAATAAACAGCAAAATTCCTGTAGTAATCCGTTCCCAAAACACGTTCATTGAATATTCGTTTCTAGCAAATAATTTATTGAGAAAAACATCCAGATAATCTATTTTAAATCACTGTAAAATAAGGCAACATTTGCCAAGTAGGTCAGCTATAAATAAGGAACTAGAAATAACGATGTGAATGGGGAAGTGGTTTTTATAGTACCTGCCACGCTGGCTTCATTATGAACAGTGATTATTAATTTGTTCGTGAGACATAAGGCATTCAATAACAAATATGCGTACGTGTGGATTGTTTATTTAGAAAGTATGGTATTTTAGACAAGGTGAGGTTTTGATACAGTTGAAAGATAACCTTTCCCGGTTATAAAATGAAAAACAAAATACAAAAAAAAAAAAAAAAATTGGGTAAAATTAACTCAACGAAAATTATCGAAACCTTTTTTTGTTCCTTAATAATAGTATATTCACATTATGGAATTCTTGGCAACAAACTACATATAGTGTTACCTCGTCTTATCAGGATTAAACCGAAAGAAATACTGAGACAGACAATTTTCAACAAGGAAATTCAAAGTTCCAAAAATAAACAAACATGAATGAAAGCAATTTTGTGAATGAAATATTAAAATTGAAGAAAATTATATCGTACATTGAAATATTAATTCCTAGTTGTTACAAAACATAAAATTAGAAAGAAATACAAAGAAAGAAAATAATTTTCAATTGAACAATATTGTTTCTTTCCCAGTATTTCTTTCTAATTTTATGTTTTGTAACAACTAGGAATTAATATTTCAATGTACGATATAATTTTCTTCAATTTTAATTTGTCATTCACAAAATTGCTTTCATTCATATTTGTTTATTTTCGTGGCCATGATGAATGTCGCAACGCTACCGAAAAGGTTTTATGAATTCATAAATAACACAAAATTTCATAGTATGACTACATGTTTATACAATAATGTGTATACTTACCAACAACAAACCTCGACAAACAAACAAGTATAGAAATAAATCGGACTTTTCGTGATGTTGGTCACAGCAACCATATTTAAACCTTTCTTGCGTTTTGGAGCAAAGTTTGTAAATAAAATATTTTTATACTACAAAATTTGGATAATTGAAGGGTGAATATAATAATAATAACAACATGCATTTATTCATTATCAAAAATATGAACAATAAACTGACAAAATATAAGTTGGAATAAAAATTAGTCGTGTGTACTGGCAATTGCGACTAACTGAAGCAAAACAACATTTACTTTATCATTTCGGTGTAAGAGTCGAGAGCGTTCCCTTCGAGAAAAAAAGAAGAGAAAAAGGCGCACTCCGTGACGTCTGGAATTAATTAACGAACTAAAATATCGAGTAGAATATTTTTTCTTAATAATGAAATTAACTTAAAAATAGCTACTAAAAAATCACGAATTTACCAATTATAAGAGGTTGCACTATAATGATAAATGTGAGTACACATTATCCTGTCGCGTGAAATCGAATGTTTGAGAGCCCAGTCCAGCCTCATGGGACGTTCCCGCATGCCCATCACGTGGCCACGCAGTTCCGTCGCTCTCCGTTTGGCACGGTGCGACCCAGAAGACAACAATGGCAATATTTCTCGTGAATTTGTGAATCGATGGAGGCAAGCAGCATTCGAACGTGCCGGTCGCCGAGTTCACGTCCACTAGGGGGCCACTACGTGTTCGGACGACGACCTCTGTCTTCGTTAGAATGTCTCGTTTCTCCAACTCTACGTCCTCGGTTTCGATCCTATCGCTCATTTCTGTCCTCTCGACTTGTCTAGCTTTGTTTCTTCGGTAATTCTCATCTTTTTCACACGGCGAAGTCTGCGAGGTGTGTGACTGGTGAACTGTGTACACAGGACAAAAGGGGAGCAAGACGTAAGAAGAGAATGTCACAGCAGTTCTCTTCCACGGGTTACTTTCTTCTTCATTAATATTATTATTATTATTATTATTATTATTATTATTAAATAAAACGACCTTATTACACAAACTGATTTATTAACTATTAAGGACAGGCAACGTTTCGACCCCCGCTGTGGGTCGTCATCAGACAAGTAACGGTTTTACATTAGGAAAAGAGAGCTTACAGAAATCTACATCACAGCATGCAAGTATCATATACAAAATAATAAGGCACAGAGACGACAACAACACTTAGAATATTTACAAGTGGCAAAATGTCAAAAGTACAAAAAAATATTTAAAAAGTTCTTTTTCAAATCAAGAATGTGGAAAGAACATTACAATTATATATAGATAAAGAAAAATTGTATGGATATAACTATAGTACAAAAATATATTAAAAATATATCAAAGGCATTTAAGATTTAAATTAACAAGAAACCACATGTGTTGAACCTCGAAGAGCCAGTAATTGGCAAAAAAATTAACAGTAGTATATGTAAGTAAAGAATATTTTCTTTATTTTCACAATTGAATACGAGGCTTGTCCCAAAAGTAAGGTCCCAATAATTATAAAAAACCAAAAAAGAGCTTTATTTTAAAAATTTTTTTACATGATTATATCGAGTATTTATACACAATAATCGCCGTTCATATCGAGGCACTTTCGTAGTCGATCTGGAAGCTTTTGTATGCCAGCGTGATATAACCCTCCGTCCACCTCTTTCCAAGTAGTCCTTCACTGCAGTCTTCACATCTTCGTCTGAATTCAGTCTTTTCCCACCCATGTTTCTGTAGGTTGGTGAACAAGTGATAGTCCGATGGGGTAAGGTCTGGGCTGAAGGGCGGAGCGGGAGAATGTCCCAACCGAACTTATCCAAAAGCGCAAAAGACGCACTCCCTTCGTTAGCATTCCAGGTCTTCGGTTTTTTATGGCTTGATGCAATTTTTTAAGAGTTTCACAATACGAGGCCGAATTAATGGTGGTCCCAGTTGGCATAAATTCGATGAGAAGGACCCCTTTCCTGTCCCAGAAGACAGTTGCCATATTTTTTCTGACAGATTGTGTCACTTTAAATTTCCTTTTTTTTTTTTTAGAGGAAAATGAATGCCTCCACTCCATTGACTGTTGTTTCAATTCTGGCGTGAAGTGGTAGACCCACGTTTCATCCCGTCACTATTGTTTCCAAAAATGCCGCTCCTTCTTCAGCGTACAGCTCCAAAACCTCGCGGAAACTTTTGATGCGTTGGCGTTTGTGATCCTCTGTAAGCATCTTTGGCACTCATCTTGCGCTACACTTTCGGTACCCCAGACCATTTATGATTCTGTGAAGCGAGAATTTGGGTATCTGCAACTTTTCTTCAAGTTCTCGAACGGTCACTCGTCGGTCTTCACGAATTGCAGACTCAACTTGTTCCTGGATATCGTCGGAAACAGATGGCCTTCCACTTCTGGCTTCATCATGAATATTCGTCCTCCCATTTGAAAATTCTCTGCATCACTTCCTCACATTTTTAATTGACATACAGGTCGATCCATAAGGGTTACACAACTGTCGATGGATGGCCGCCGGCGTCTCACCACGCGAGTGAAGAAAACGGATTACCGCGCGAAGCTCACACTGAGCAATGGACAGATGAGGAAGCGGACGCTGACGACGTTGACGCGCTCATCGAGTTCGCGTGTCACGAAAGTACTAAACGTCCCATCCGGCCAGTTCAAATTTTCTTAGAAAGAGAAGAAACTAACGGTTACAGCAGTGGTACCACCTTAGAAAAATAAAATTTCCCTTGGCCGCTAGGAGTTTAGAGACCTTACTTTTGGGACAACCCTCGTATAATAAAGGTGTTAACGAATAATGACCTTAACACAAAGTTTGGAGATACTAATATTGCTTTCACCTACAAATTCATCTCAGGATCACAAACACAAATTCAAACGTTGGCTACGAGTATATAGAATAAACAGGTCGTTAAAAGTTTGTTCATTATGAAATAATTTCTTTATATGAAGTTTAAGTTTTAATATTGTGTGTCTCGTATGTAATTTGAGGGATAAATTGCAAATTTAATAAAGAATACTTTTCTATTTTATAAGTCAAAAGTAATACAATATTTCAACTGTATTTTGGAATTCTTTGAAATCTTAACAATATTTTTTGTATAAAAAAGTGTCCTCTCAAGAATTGATCAGTTAAAAATTAAAATAATTTTTAGCAATACAAAAACTAATCAGTTTTCCATGATCATCAATTACTGCGTTCATTCGGGGAGGTAATTCAGTTGTCACTAATATGTAATATGTCACTAATATGTTAATCGTCCACTGAACCCTATTATTTAAAAATAAAAACGGAAAATTCAATGACCTTCTGCTTGCTGGTACGATTAAGAATTTTAAAATCAAGCACCAACACATTTCTTTTGTCAAATAGAATTATATGCTGGACCCATGATGGTTAGAGCTTTTTGAGAAATGATTATATTTTATATGTGAGCGGAGTTTTCCTCACTCATTCATTCATTCATCAACGTTGATAAAAACTATCATAGATAGGCACTTGATATTTCGACAGTATGTTGCGTTGTGGATGCTTACTAACTTCTTATTTTAAAAGAATGATTCAGAAAGAAATGTTTTATTTTTTATAAATTTCCTCATGTCTCAGGAACTAATTAATCATCTTCATGGTTTTTGTACGTAAACGTGCTTTTTTGTCTACTCTATTAACGAAGGGAGAACCAGTCATAAAATGTGTGAAACTTGCGTGCGAATCCGGGACAGATCGGTTATATTCCGAACGAGCGTTTTGAATTAGTTCTCACACTTTGGATCCCAAGCTGAGCCATAACCTCTTCTCCGAGTAACCTGCGTTCACTTCGATGCACAAATCATTTTTACCTGTCACACTCATTGCACCTCTCGGCACGTCCACTCGTCACTTGTAATTCCCACTGCACGAAAGGCTTTCTTCGTAATACAGAGACACGCAGCACCGCCGCCTACCACAGTGTTCAGGATCCCGAAAAGCTGCACACGAAACGAAAATGTTAACCAATACGATAGTATTTTCTAGTTTCTTAAGTCGCAGATAACGAATCTGTGCTCAGATTCGTCTAAAAATTGTGTTGAACTCCCTCCTTCTGAGTACCCACCCGGGGAGGGACGCTTGCATCGCCTACGGCCAGGGGAATTTTGTGAACGCGTTTTGGGAATCGAGGCGGGTGATGCAGTGGTAGCACACATGCGACCAAAGCAGAAGGTCCCGGGTTCATGTAACGGTTCGTCGTAATTTTCACCACGCCGTAGACGATAAAAATTATGTTTTCCAAAAATGTTAACAAAACACTATTTATTTTCTAAAATACTATTTATTTGCTAAATGTTCAAAGAATGAAATATTTATTTGAATAGTTTGTCCGTAATGCATAGATATTATACGGCAGGTACTCCTAATAAAAACGATGAACAAATATATTTTTGCAAAAGTGTTATTTTATATAAATATATTTATATCCATTTACCTTGGTCCATTATACTTCGGTAACTGCAAAGACGACTTCGTACTCTGAAAACTCTATTTCCTCCCTACATTATTTAAATAACCCTATGAGTCATTCACTTCCTCCATTAATAGTATGCAGACCAATAAAACTGTTCAAAAGCCAACATAGTTTTCTGATTTCTTAAACATCCCTGTACTCGGTGCAACATTCAAAACAACAAACAACATTTGTGGATTCAGTCGATATTTTATGGAATTCTAAAAAAAACACTAGAAAGTTTACTTAACTCATTATTCACCTGCCTCAATGAACAAACTGAAGTAAAATCCCGTACAATTCTACATTTATTAGGTCGTGAACTTCTGCCCCACCCCCTTTCTTACGCCCACCACCTTTTACACATGACCCTTAACCATTCGCCCTTCCACTGTTCTTCTGTTACTTGAATGATTGCTCTGATTGCTTGAATTGAGACTTCTAAATTTACGTTCAACTACGACCCATTTATTTATGTTGATCTCGGGTTATTTGGGGAAGTTTGTTTTGCAAAAGTTTGTATTCTCCATTTCACGATATTTCTACTTTTAGGTTTTATTCATTTCTAAATTTATATTGTGTTTCGATTTTTTGTATATTTATTTCGATCATTATTGTGTGAAACACTGATGATGAAGCTCCCCGAAGCCTGTTTGTACTCCATTTACACCACTATTCTTCAAATAGTGGAACATTAGCGAAGGATTCGGGTAGAGGCGGATTTTTTTATAAAGACTTGCTAGGGACGTATGAGAGACTGAAATAATAAATCTCGAATTTAGAGTTATTTAATAGTTACGATTTATAAACAATACTTTCCAAATAATCTATAATTTGATAATACATACACCTGAAATAACTTTGTGTTTTATAGAATACAAACTTGTTGATAATATGTTAATATTATAACACGTACCGAACTATTTTCATTGTTAGGAGTGTGCTAAAATGTTAAATCCGCTTCTCCCTCAGGTTCCTCGATCGGGATTGATGGGATGGTCACTTGCTTCCTTCCGGAGACTAAAGTAGAATATTGTCCTCTACATGGTTATAAACAGTAATTACTTTTTTTTAAATAAATTTATTATTATTATTATTATATCAGCCTGTTCTTCTTGAAAAGTGTTTTCCTGAAATATTATAACTTTATTCTCATCCCGATGACCAGCTTTTGGTGATCCTGAACCACTGTGCGTCAGCCAACGTCGCTTTTCCACCACCACATCACATCATTTTGCAGTAGATCCCGTCGTTACCGCAGCAGCAATCACAAGAGGAAACTGGATTCCCTTCTAATTGCCTTGGGCGACGTGACACACTATTCTTTCACGACAATCTTATGGTCTGGAGTGCGCTGCGGCATAAATTGTTTGTGCATTCAGTGAAGTTAATCCCAAGGAAAGTGGAGCATACACCTTATACGGGACGGGAAATAAAATCATTTAAGGTAAAATTCCTGCCATCATGTGCGTGCACAAAAACTTCACACGTCTCATAATTTTTATTCTGTACAGCAACAGACAGCACCGGTAGACAAGTGCATTGTGTAAAAACTCTGTTACAAACCGTCAGTTTTTTGGTATGTTGAAATATTCCGTTAGTGTTGCCGAGGTACTTTCATCGTGAACAAATTAAAATTGTTCTTTAAACAGCAGGTACACATCCTTGAATTCACGGACAGGGAAAGAACCAACTTAGCGCCAGTTCACCTAACATTACGGGTTCCAAGGAATAGATAATTTTTAATCGTTCTCATTTCCGGGTGTGACTGACAAAGTCAAGGTTTACGTGTGCAAATAAAATATATTGTTTAGTATCTTTTTACTGTCCACATCTTCTATCAAACCAATACAACCGACAATTTTCTCCAATGGTAGCGGTAATGTACAGTTACCATATTCCTGAAATAGTTGAGTATAATATTTCAGCCAGGAAAAGCTCCATGAATCAGAGGAAATATTTTAGGTGCGTTAATAAAGCAACCACAGGAAATAATACAAATCACTCTGTGGACAGTATTATTATTATTTAGTTTTTCTCAACATTAAATCAGCCTAAGAGTACATTTATATTGCTTTTATCATTTCTTAATGGTCAAATAAAATGTGTCCAATTTTATCTATTAAGAGTTCAGGTCCAATGCTAGGGGTGCTATAACCGCCTTAGATCTGCCACTGCTTGTATGTACGTTCACTTCTAGTTTCACTCGAGGTGACATGATGTGATACTGAAATGATCCCAAGCGGATCGAATCCCCCAATTCTCCTGGAAAGGTTACAGGAGTAGTATCCAAAAACATTTTATTTATGAAATGCGATTATTCCCTTCCGCATCCTCCACCATTTATCAAGTAATACGTCACTTATTAATGACAGACACAAAAATCTTTAAACATGAATTCATATAATTATGGTGCCGTCACTTTCTCCAAAAAACACAGGACATAGACTGAAGCCTATCTTGAGGAGCGTAACGTCCACAGAGGTTCTAGCGCACGAATTCTTTTTAACTTAGCACATTTTCAATATTTCTTCCAAAGAAAGTAACAAATAATCCAAATATGAAAAGTCATTTTTTTTAGAATTGAGAGTAGTTCAATATCCCAAATTTTAATCGTGAGTCATATATTTTGAACATAGACAAATGTAAACTTCAAAGAAAATCATAAGTCTTCCTACAAAATATTAACTATCATCTTAGGTAGGTATCCTATAGTTCATGAAGATTTGACCAATGAACAACTTCGATATTTATTCCTTTACTCTCCTCATAATTTCTACGTGTCCCATGATACTGGTGCTTTCATCTTACTGAATAAATTGCATGTATAACTGTAACCAACCGAGGATCACTTAAATGAGCGGTAATTCTACGTGGGTTTAATCTCTAGACACATCGCGAAATTTTTTTTGGGGGGATCAGCGTCCTCATATTTCTAGATTGATGTATCCAAGTTTAACAACTGCCGTGGTAAGCGACAGACGGTTTACTTTTCCATCATCTGAACTGAGACATTTAAGTGAAAAACTACTTATTTTCTGGCTCCGTAGGGAATCGATCGTGGAGGATCCTGGTTAGGAGCGAGCACTAGCCATGAGCTACCCAGGGAGATACTTGTTGAATAAATCAATGAATCAATTTTTAGTTATTTTGCCGCAAGGAAGAAAGAAACGCATTTCATGAAATAAATTGAAAGAAGCTACGATCTCTTTTTTTTTATTTACGCTACCCTTTTACGTTAGCGTTCACAACACCACGCGTCGGGAATATGCACCTGACAATGCTTCTTTACCCATGCGTTGTAACGCATAAATGGAAGGATTTCTGCTCGGCGCGTGACTCTTCGGCGCGGTTATAATCAACTTAGTGAGACCTACGAGTATGTAGTTATGTCCTTTCTTGTGCTACATTTGTGTTCAAAGCCGACAAGAAGAATACAATATCGGTAACTGAGCACAATAACGCAGCACGAGGAATAATCTTAAGTCATTCAATTGCGTCAGAACATAAAGTTTAAATACTGCAGTGGTAACTATGCTTCATAATAGGAATAAAATAAACTAATTTGTCCACACTGTTATGTTAAAGATGTTGTTCTGTAGTTGACAACTCAAGTGTAACGAAACTAAAATTCTGAAATCTATCATAGTATTCTGAAGGACTCAGCATGGCTCAGTGGTTTCAGTGTTGAACTGCTGGTCGGACGGCTGGGGTGCACTGAGATTTTTACTAATACTTCTTAGTTCAGGCTCAATCTCATGCCTCCGAATTCTGCTATAGGGAGAGAACGGGGTCTATTCCGGTCGAGCGGCCGAATACCCTCCTCATGTCAAGGTTTTAAGTTTGCAGAGCTTTACCCTCCGCGAACCTCACGAGCATATCTAAAGGTCTATTGCGGCTTCAACTCTTGTAATATACTAAAAACGAAAATTTTCAGAAATATTATGAGGATTTACTCGCATGAGTTTCACCCAGTCAATTACAAGTAAATTATTCAAGTACATTCATTTATGCACTATTTTACACTTCTTTGTATCTTAAAGTTGGCGATGTTTCTCCACCAGAATCCTGTAGACACAAGTCTCTTTAAAAGAGCTATCAAGTAATATTTAAAGGTTTTCTGCATTCGTAAAGAAATTGAAACCATTCAAATTTATTCAAATTCATTATTAATACACTCAACATACAAATAGCAAAAGTAACTCAACTCCAGAAGATCTATTAAGGCAGACGTACACTCAATATCGCAACGAAGAAATACAACGAAGAAATAAATTGACTTCACGGACGTAATAGGAGTAATAATATAATACAAGGTCTGTTCGGCAAGTAAGGCAAATATATTTTTTAGACAAATTTATGCAAGATAAAGGTACAAACTTTTAAAACTCTTCAAAATAGTTCCCTTATATATCTACATACTTTTTTCAGCGACTCTGCTGCACGGTACGTGCCCTGGAAGGCGTCTTCGGGAACATCGTCGAAGGTCTTCGTCACAGCGGTTTGAATCTTTTCAATCGTCCCAAATCGTTATTTTTTCANGAACAGAACAATGTCAGTCGGAGTAAGGTCTAGACTGTACGGGGGCTGCGGCAGTGTTGCAAAGTTATTATTGACCTGGAACACCCGAACGCGCAGAGCAGTGTGGCTGGGAGCGTTGTCTCGGTGGAGGCGATCACCCTTCTCGTGCGGATGACCATTTTTTTCAATCTCTCCAGCACATCAGTGGAGATTTTGGAAGGTTTCAAGTTTGCACCATCATCAGGACACTCAATCGACGGTCCGTGTTCAACAAATTTCGCCACGAGTCACTTTTGAATGACGAAGGACGTCCAGAGCGGGGTTCATCTTCCCCACCGTCCTTAAAATCCTCCATCCACCTCGGAACTCGATAATACGAAAGAGATGCGTCGCCGTAAGCTTCCTTAAGCATTGCGTAGGTGTCGGCAAGATTTCATTGCGTATCGTTGTTCGAGCGATTCCTCCGTCGCGCGTCGTGACACAGGCAGGAAACCGAAGTACACTAAAACAATGATCTGGGCACTCCCAGAGCTCGCAGCAGAGTAACCTAGGCTGCACTGGATTGCTGAAGTCTACGTCCACCTAACCCAACAGATCCTAACACGCTACAACCGGTAGAAGCGCAGGGGAAAAAACATTTGCCTTACTTACCGGACAGACCTTGTAACAGTTACTCGTTAAACCTTGTTGCTATTAAAATGTATATCATAACCCTTTCATCACTACATATTTGGCATTCCACAATCGCACAAATTCTATAAATACTCTCTGTCTATAAAAGATTGTAAACGTTTATAATTTTATAATATAATGATGATAGAAGGAAATAGTTATACTAATAACTATTACGTTGTGAGATGTATTAATGTGAAGTTGTGCAAAAAGGTACCCCTATATTATATACAACAGGATCCCTAGAAGGTCGATCTTCACCCATTTGTTCTCCTAACGCAAGATATTTTTCATCAACATAATATGTAAGTAAACAAATCGCGGATGAGTAGTTCAATCATATTATGTCAAGGTCATCTTAAATAAAAATAATGTAATTTTTTTAAAAAAAATACACTCATCTGTTTTCTTATTTATTGCAAGCACAATGATATTTGATTGCTTCAGTAAAATCAGTCAAGACTCCAGCTTATAGGTCGAATATTTGAGTGAAAGCACGGAGGGCAACAACAGAGAAGCGTTGAGCGCTTCTGTGCGATAGAGTGCTGTAGTGTTGTACTCCTCTATTACACAAAATAGTACGCTCACCGCTAACTAGTTTCGCTAGCTTCTCTGATTTTCTTCTTACAGTGATGTGGCTACACCAGCTCGAAATGTAAAACATTTCGATAAAAATTTACGAGTACGGGAGTGGAAACTTTTTATCGTAGTCTGCATTTTCTTCTTCTTCTTCTTTTTTTTATTTTTTATTTGGAACTTGAATTTATCTCCAGTACAACCATTTCAAAAATTTGTTTCCTGAACTCATTTTCCGTTGTCTAGAAGGGATCGCAAACGGAGGATGGTATGGTGCTTCTTTTGATATGGCAGGGGAATTACAAAGATAAAGGATGACCTTTCTGATGCACCTTCCCCAGGCAGTGATAAATGAGTGACATGAAGGTGAAAGACGTTTGAAAATGTTGTGGAGGAATGATAGGCTGGGGAAACGGGAGTACCCCGAGAAAACCTGCCGCGAATACCGCTCCGTCCACCACCGCGAATTCTATCTGAATCCGACAGGGTTTGAACCAACGTCATGCAAAAAAATTATACAATAAATATATAAAAGAAAAGTTTGAGTAACTTATCTCTCTTAATAGGATCCACCTGATCAATAAGCATTCAATTATCACTAACATTATTTCATGTACTATTAATCCTCGATTATTATACCCCGAAAACTTAGACCAACTGATGCGTATAGCGAAACACAATCACTTTAAGCCTCGTGTTCTCTCCCAGTCCCGAATGTACAAATATTTGTAGATGTTTAATCCACTCTGCGGCAAATATGTAACCACGGCTATCAACTGCTCGCAAGAGTTCACCGGAAGAGCTCCACTTTCCATAGCATGGGACACACGATCGGGAAACAGGGAATCATTATGCAGTCAAGTGTAGAGCATGTGATAGCCTTTCTCTCCGCTACCCAGTGCTTTAACCACAAATAAATACATAAAATGACTTATTGTAATGAAACAAATCGAATTGTGAAATTTTTTATTGTAGTATTTGTAAATGGGAAATGACGAGTGCTATTGAAGCTTATCTACATGGGACAATAGGATGTGTAGGAGTAGGAGGTGGATGGTGGGGCTATTGATAGAAGGTGGGTTTATCAACAACTTGATCCACGTTGAGGAGTTATTTGAAGTAGTGGACAAAAGTAAGAGTTCATGCTTCTTGCAGGAGGTGGATGTTCTATACCGGAGGTCTACTGTGACTCCTCGGGACAGATACTTGAGCCCGACAGCACCCTCACGATTTTATCCCATAGATCCCGGTACCTTAGCTACCAGTCGAAGCTATTTACGTCCTGCGCCCCCTAACCGCACAAAATGGGCTACAGGAGAGGAGTCGGAGATTGCCGACACAATGGCCCTCTCCCGAAAGGTCAGACCTACCAGTAGACGTACAGGTGGACGATGTGACGACTAGCTGTCGCCTCACTACTGCTATAAGCGCTAACAATGGCCGAACCGCGATCCTGTTCACAGATCGGAAGCCGAAGCTTCCTACCTGTGACCACGGGTGTGGAAACCACTACCCGACACAGTCCAACGCAATTAAGGTCCGTCAGGAGAGTGTTGGGGCACCCTCCTGAGGGCTATGGCCCCTATACCGCCTACTCGGTTTAAAGTGCTGAGTGACACCCGAGATCTCTACCACTTCGTGTAATTCCCAGCGTCCGATGTTTTGCCCGGATGGTGAGCCCAAGATTGGGTACGGAGCGTGCTAGGAAATCGGCCGATTGTCCAGTGAACGTCTTCTCATTCGACTCAGGCACACCACAAGGGCGACCCTTCACACACTGAGCTGTGCCGAGGGCAAGCCCATGTTTTGGGATCCTAGCTGGATCCTCAACCGTTTGATGGGTAACGGCCGAGGCGCACTTTGTTCGCCTCTATCACCTATCCGTGACATCCGTTCCTTTTGCCCAGCGGTACCTAGGATCAGGGCAGGGTACGTGTCCCGGTAGAAGTACATTGAAGGCGGTGAAACACAGTGCATCCACCGCTATTAGACAGGTTTACCTCTCAACGGCGGGACCGTCGAGGTCCCTTACGGGGTCCTCTGATCGTGTTAGACAGGTTTCCCCGTCAGCGTGGGTTTCCCCGACGAATAACCGCCGATGCCCCTTACGGAACATCTCCCCCCTTCCCCCTCGAACCGATCAGTTGCCCGGTGGTGGCCAGCTTTGGGTACGGGACCCGAGGGGACCATCGGACAAACCAGGGGGAGGTGGATAGAGGAAGGAGGGTTCGCTTTTCAATAGTCACAGCTATATGAACTGGGACATAGAAACGAAATACTACAAATGTTTTCTAGCGCCACCGGGAATCGGTCCAGGAGTGATTCAGAGTCGAGCAAGCATGATAACATGGAGCCACCGGAGGGGAAATTTGTGAGGTTTAAGGAAACAATAAAACTTGCGAGTAACTTAAACCATATTATGATATTGTAACACTGAAATAACAAATTGAGCAGTTGTACGAAAATTTGTTTTTGAGTAAAAATCAATTTAGGGGAATAAAGCTTTTCATTGATGTCAAATAATTTTGTTTCGTTCATTTTAATTTCACTCACTCCCATTTCCTTATAAAGTCCCTAACAGGTTTTTCATTATCCTTCATTTAATCTAAATTACAAAGTTTATACGTGATACCCTAAAAATGTCCAAAATTTGTTCGTTTTTTCCCTAAAAATATTTATTTCACTTGTTCCATTTTATTATTTCTTCATTTTAAATATCTTCTTGTGGATAGAATTTTTTTAAAAACCCTTCGAATACTCACTAAGAAAAGTTTAAACTATTATTTTCTCATTGTATACCGTGTCCTAATAATACGATCTATCAATATTAAATTTCAATTCTACACTACTGAAGCTGGCGCTCAACTTCCTTCTATTAAATACATTTTTTAAATAGTTCTTTCCGGCCACTACCGCAGTTTGGACGCAGTCCGCTCTCACGATACCTTACCAACATCAGTTAAAATATCAAGAACATGTTTACATTTTCGTTATAAATTATTTCCTCCTGTGTTTCTTGCTCAAATTGTCTCTAATTTGAAACAATGAGAAAATACAATACCAAATAGTAAGAACAGAACTCAATTATTTTACTCCAATTTTCTAACCCTACCTCTGAGTTTCATCATGTTTTACAAATCGATAGTTCATATGTTTCAGAATGTTTTAAAGACCGTCCACTATATTCTTCCCATACCAGGAAGAGTTCATGGAAGTAATAGTAGTTACGAAAAAATCCATAATATGTCGCTCATAGCAAAGAAAGATCCGATAGATTATGTCCCAGTTCATCAGGATCACCAGTCCTGACAAGAGTTTAAATAAAGTTCCTGTGCCAAAATTCCGTTTCGCAGCTGAGAATTGAGAAAATGGAATGATAAATTTCATTAACTGCTAGTGGTGGCAGAGAAAGCCAAGGTCCATGAAGTATTTAACATTCAAATGTATGAGGTTCTAAACTACAGAGAGCATAAACAATTAACACTAATTTCTTTTTTCGAGTTTCTTTCGAACTAATGTTCATTTTGAGGAGACATCAGTTAGAAAAAATCTGCTGTACTTTATAGTGCATCTTAAGAGCATTCCTGAAAAAATTCTGAAGTATTAGAATGAACCATAAATAATTATTTATAAGTTTTAATAGTCCATGGAACCAAAAGAAGGTTTTTTGCATTCCGTGCATTTGGCCATTCGTATGAGGCTGGGTGACGGTGACTAAGCGAGATTTTTCTCATACTTATTATTAACAAAGTAACTTAGATCATTCTAGAAATGTTTGTACGTGTTCAAAAGGTGCTTCAGTTATAAAACTGAAAGAAGATTTTAAAAATTGAAAAAAAAAACTGTGTTAATATCTTTAGTTTATTAAAAAATATACATCCATTTTTTGTTTAACACGAGTTAAAATAAAAAAAATTGTTATGACATTGAAAATAATTGGTAATATTCTTAAAAATATATAATATGTATCTCACATTGTAACATGCATTTTAATACATGCTTTTTCATATATTTTTGATAAAAAATGAGTCTTAGTATTTGTCACTACACTTTTTCACAACATTACTTATTTACAGACGGAAAAATGTAAAAAGAGCTAATTTAGTTTTTTATTGAAAAATAAAATATCATGTTTTCTGTAAAGAAGCTGTTTCCATCAATTCATTCGAATTTATTTTTCCCACGCGGTGGTTCGGTCACTTGTTTGACCGTTAGTCTCTTCTGCTCAGCACAATTACTAGCGCATAAATGCGGCTCAGTGATGATCCTGTTTGTTTCTTAAATAAATACATTTATTGTCAAATAAGCACAAAATTATTCAAACTTAATTCCCTCATTCATACAAATCAGTGCCATTCCCAATTTCTTTTGTTTTCTTATTTTTTATGTGAGGCTCTCCATTTTTCAATTAACATTTTTATGCTTCTTCACTTTTCTTTCTTTTTAAATTTCTTTTTTATTGTTGCTCTGAAGAGTTCGGTGTGCCACTCAAGGTACTTGGTCTCAAACCTCAAGAGACGACCACCCTGCACCCAGTGACCGCCAGAGGAAATATAACTCATCGGATGCCCCATAAAGCGCCCGACGTCCGCTCATGGCTGCGGTCACAAAGGACCGCGAAACGACTTGAGACTCATACACATATTTTGGCCTAACCTCTCTTGACTTTGCACTTACTTCGTTTTTCAGTGTTTCAAAACATTTAGACCTACACAACTGGAGTCAACGAGCTCTAAGAAGACTTATTTCTGATACTTATGTCACGTCGCGCATGAATTCAAAACCTCGCCTTTTTGCAACAATGCAGTAGATCTTCAGTCATCGCCACGAAAGAATAGTAAAGAGATGAATCCAATGGAGCAAAGGCGCGGCGTTGTCATATGTCTGCTGAAGGGGGTGACCTTGCATAGCTCCAGATGGCATGCCGCAACACCCACACAAAGGATGCAATATCCTGCGGAAAAGCAACATTCAAGCCGCCTCCTTAAGGCAAAAGGTTAGATATCAAACCCTCTGTCCAACATATCGGAAGAATTTCTTTTTCACCTCAATGTTAATATAGAAGTAACTCGTATGATAAGTTCGGTTAGGAAAAAAATACTATTTTTCATAAGGAGCAATACACATTCCTTAAAGAAAAAAACTAAAGGACAAAATCAATTTTTACCAAAAATCTATCACATATATCCTTAAACGTTGTAGTTTTTCAAAATAGATGAATATATAATTAAAATTTATTTAATTTTTTATTCATCAATTTTCATGCATGTGAAGTAAAAGTAATTCGAAATAAATAATTATATTATATACGTCCATGATGTAATCAAGATAAATCTTTTTTTGAAAACATCTTGTGTTTATATTAACGTTTAATATCGAGTTCCATTGTTTTGTTGCTAGGTTCATGTTTCTTGTAACACTTGACAACGACTCAAATCACGAGTCGAAACATTGTGTTCCTAAATAACTCAATAAAAATATATTCATAGTCTATAAATGGCCTAAGTCATAATTTATTTATTTATCACGGAAAAATCACGCTGACACTGTAACATTCAAATATACATCTCTATAGCTTGTTACGTTTCTTTCGTCATCCCTCAATCTTTCGTCATCCCTCAAACACAATCCTTTGACGATTGCCTCCTCCTTTAATTAAAGGATTCATGAGCGCCATTTCTGTTTCGCACAGTTCCTGTCATCCAGACACGTTTCCACTGCTCTTATCACATAAGCTATGACCATCTTTGCTACATCCCATCACTAACTCTTTATCTCTAATCAAAGTGAGCTGTAACCAGGTGCATACGATGTCATTAGGTCTCCGAACTTTCACAGAAACTTCAATGTCCAAGTGATTTAATTTTCTATTCAATCGCTCGCGCTAATTTCTGTAAATAACAGAGTACCCAACGTCAAAGTGCTACTCAATCTCCCTAATCTGAATTCTGGTCAGCAGAGCTCACTCCAAAATGATCAAATACAATCGAGTGCGAGGTAGTGCTTTATAGAGTGAATTTGTGTTCGTTTGTCGCACATGACATCACATCAAAACGCGTGAAAATTTGACCATCCATTCCGGAACAAAGATTGGCTTGGGAAAGCTTAAACCTAAAATGTGCGATGTGTCCTGTCCTGTGCATCACCTGTTTTGTTGGGATTCAGAAGCTCATATTGTGCTGAGGTAGTGCAAAAATTTCTGTCCGGTTCAACGACCTCGTCAAATGATCGAAATGTATATGAAATGAACTGCTCAGTAAACTTACTTTACAGAGTATTCAGGAAAATTTTAATGAAATTTGTGATTGTAAATCTCGTAAAATACTGTTCTTAAAATTTGGCAGACTAAAAATAAACACCCATTAAAATATCATTTACAAACAAGTGTACGTCTTGAACTTTCCGTTTGGTATACCACAGTGACCATTCTTAGACACTAAACACCCAGATTATAACATTTTTATGAAATGTACAGCTTTCATTTTGCAGATCCAAACATTCTTTAAAATATGATTTTCCACAAAAAAAACATTTTGTAACCATTTACTTTTTTAAATAATTACTCATGAATGCAACGGAAATAAATCTAATTCCGTAGAATAAAAACCAGTCCTGAAATCCAAATTTCCCTCGGTCGTGTTGGCAACTCTGACTGTTCTTCCCACACTCCCCGCCGTGGTCTTCTCCTCCCTTCGTAAACGCAGCATGAGACGTGACCACGAATCCGAAAAGGTGAAACTCGAGATCCGAAATGGTTCACGACTAATTAGGGTTTTATGAGGCGCGCCGAAACGACGCCGTGGAGAGAGAGAGAGAGAGGGAAAGAGACGAGAGGATGTGAATGCGAAGGGTCAGAAAGGACAGGGGAACGGAGGGACAAAAGCGCGCTTTCAGAGACTGTGACGCCGACTCCGCGGATAGACACACACTCTCTCAGAAATAAAAAAATGCAAATACAAAAATTCCACCGAAGCAGAAGAAAAACTATAAATAAACGAGTGGTAAAAAAAGACACGCGAAACCGAAAACAAAATTCGCCTCTGCCGGTCGACGTGAGCGCTCCTATCGGTGAAAAAAAAAGAAACCTTAGCGAGAATGAGTGTGTTTCGCGAATTCGTGTAAGCAAGAGAGGTGCGTGGTGGTGGAAGGTTCGAGAAAAGTTATTAACCACAGTTCATTAAATTTTGTAATTTCCGGGACAAGGCGGCTTGTTGCGAGTCGGAGCTGTCGTTTTCTTTTTGCTTGAAGAGTTCTGTGGAAATGCTGTCTCTGCCGGCCATTATGAGGAATTACCTTCGACGCGCCCTCTTCGGGTCGTTTGCTTGTTTTGGTACGAGAAGTGCGAATTCGGGAGAAGGCATGTGTTTCAAATTAACTGTGTGGCTGTGAATCACTGAAACGGTTTTGACTCTTAAAACATCTAGCAATCACAGGAAACAGAGTCAGGTACAAATCGCAGCATTCGAAGGCGCTTATGATGACATAATTCTTACGACAGTTCTTTTAAGAGTCAAAAATAATCATAAAATCATCATAAATGTTAACATATCACAGTAGCGTTTTAATATTTTGTATAGAGTAGGGAGTAATATTCATTCTAAAGACATAAGTTTGTTCATGTTCAATATGTTGAATACGACTAGCGAATACACGTCTCTACAACATTACTCCGTTACATTATTAATATTGATAGAATATTTGAAGTAAATCTCAATTCTCTGACCTCCACAACCAAACTCGCATGGTTAGGTCACGGTCAGGTTATCGCATTCATCTAACACCTATAAATTCCTTTACTGGGCATAAATGTAATTTTCAAATTACGAGAGAAGATTTGTTTATTTCTGTTTCTTAGTAAGCAGGTATCGTCAGAACAATTCCCGAAAGAATGCCTGAGAGAATCTGTAGACATAAACTGGACAATTAGGATGATAATAATTAATTTATGTTAATAAAGACATTAAAAACGTGTACAGTTCATAAGGAGGAAAAAACAAATTGATAAAAGTTCTGAAAGAAACATTCATTTCCATCGATGTGAACCAATAAGAAACGACAATCCGGGTTGGGAAGGAGTTAAACATTAATACAAACGTTTCAAGATTCGAATAGATAAAATATTAAATCACAAGAAATTCTAATTTAGATTTACAGCACATTTTCAATGTCAATCAACAACACAAAAATTGGTTTATTCTTACTTTTAAGCCCTTCAGACAAGTTTTGAATATGTTAACTTACTAAAAAACTATTTTTTTAATTAACAAAATTATGATAAGATATTCGGCGTCTTCTCTTTATTCTATGCACGAGCAAAACAGAATGAAAGCATTCATTCCTTACGCACTATCTGAACCCAGAATCTACGAAAGAATCGTAAGCATTATAATTTTAAGTTATTTTGTCTGTTTTAAATTCCAGCTTCAAAGAATCTCAATAAAAAACAGCAGACACAACAACAAATAATATACATAAACATGGTAGATACTGAAAATAAATTTTACTCCGTCCAAAACTGTTTGATAGCGAACAAGGGGACAGGTATCTCAAATAGACCTAGGAATTAATTCAATTTGAACAAATGCTAGTCATACAACCGCACCACAAGCGACCCAACTTTACGACGAAACTGTGTCCCATCCCTGAGCGCCACTCCAGCGACCCACGTGCTGCATGGGAAGACCATTAAAACAAGAGAGTGAATCCGAAACAGTTGCGCTCTCTGCGATAAAATATTTCGAAGCACTTGAGCCAAGGACATGTCACGTTCGCTGCCAGCGCTCCCGTCTCAGGGTGGGAGTGAGAGGAACATCTGATTGGAATTGATGGCGGAATCATTTCATTTTGATTTGTTCATATCGGGTATGTCGTTCTTTAATCACTGATTTAATTTCTGAGATGTGACCTTTTAACCCTATTCTCCCGTTACAGTTAATTCACAAAAGATTGATCAATTAATCAACAGCGGTGGTCTAGTGGTAGCGTCTTTGCTTCCGCGATCCCGCTGAGCGGGAGAGTGTGGGTAGAAACCCTGCTCGGTCGAATTAGGTCAGGTTTCCAGATGAGGTTTCCCTCACATGTCGGTTCGATACCATAAGTTCCCCGGCAAACCCACATTTCTTCTTCAAATTTCCCTGATCCAAGTAACGCTTAGGTAGAACAGCAGGCCTCGTGGCCTGAACCTCGCTAAAAGGCATTAAATAAATAAATAAATAAATAAAAGAAATACAACAAATATTACTCATAGGAAAAATAGGTCTGTTCCAAAGAGTAACCGATGTTTCCATATGTAACTTGATGCTCTTAATCCGAATCTGGTCCAGCATTGCTCTATCACCCTCCATTTTTTTTAAATCACGAAAAACCGCCTTAAAATATACAAAATACGTATTTTAAAAGAACTGGGGGTGGGTGGCTGTTGTAGCAATTCAGAATATTTATTAGGATTTAGCGCGCCAAAATACAGAAGGATAGATATGTCTAGTCTTTGGAATTGACCAATTTTCTGTGCGTATATTTTCTTTTATTCTGTATTTAAGGGTAGTTTCACACGATTGAAAGAAAACTGAGGGATGGTGGAAAAATTCGCACGTCAAAATGCATAAGTAAAGGGATAAATTTGGTTTAGTCCTTGGAACAGACCAATTTTCTTGTGTACATGTGTTATTTTCTAGACTACTTAGCGCAACCTTACCAATTAAGTATTTCTTAATAAATTTATTAAAAATTAAACGAAAATATAATCGTCTTCAGTTCAGTGCGGAGGCACTGTGAGAGAGATAATACATGCAAACAAACAAAATTCCTATATTCAACATAAAAATCCTTTTTATTAAATGAGTGAAACGAATTGAGAATCATTGTACAGCAAGTACGAAGGCAATAATAACAACACGTTCGCTAGCAATTTGGTACGCAATATTACAACTCGATACGTTTTTTTGTAACAATTTGAACTATTAGATCGGTTCCAGTTAGTGACTATTATAAAATGTAAATGATTTATTTTCATTTTCTTCTTACTTTTACCTCGCGGAGGGATGTTTTATCCATAATGGAGATATTTTAAACAAAAAAGTATTTCAGCTGGAAAATGTGAGGCGTGTGTACTACAAATTCATAATTTTAATATAGTACGAGTGAATATAAATTACATAATAACATACCAGTGTCTCAATACAAATTAATAACAACCGATGTTCAGATGCAACGACATTACGATGCAACAGAACGCTAAGTATTGATGAGAAATTTATATTTGTTGAAAGTAGATGATAAAGAGATAAATAAATGAATGAACATAGAAAGAAGGAATCAAACTCCCTTTATACAGCGTTGAAAAGAAAAAAAATCAAAGAACATTCGTGGTAATGTATTAAAAAGAAGAAATAAAAACAACAAACACTCGCTACAGGTGTCACAGCACTGTTGCACCGCGAAAAAAGTCTTCCATGTTTTGCCTCACGGAACACACATTATGAAACAAATAACGCGCATCTAGTTGGCATTCACGCTAATGTCCCGGAATGTTATGGAAGGTTTACACAGAGTAATGATATAAAACGAATTCGTTCGAAAAGCGAATCCGGTACATTTGATGGGTTAATGAAAAAGCGTTTACTATTGTTTCATTTTCTACTTGGTTGTGTGCCAAGAGTTTCCTTTTTTTATCTATAAATACACTTTACCAACATATTTATCTTTGATTTATTTCAAAATATACGTTATGTCTATAAACGTAAAACTACTACACTACACTAAATTCCGAATCATCTATAGACAGATAATACTACGTACTTGTGAACCATTTCTTATGTTTTATTGAATAAAAATTTGTTGGTTTCCTGTTGATATTATAATACGGAGCTAACTTTGAATTCTTATATTTTCAATCTGCCTCCGCCTTAGGGTTTTTGAAAGTAATTGATGGGATGGTCCCTTGCTTGCTTCCGGAGAGTAAATTAGTTTATTGTCCTCCATGTTGGCATACATTGTTTGTAACTACATTTTGACAATACTTTTATTTATTTATACATTTTCAAAAATATTTAGCAGTAAAATGCTTTTATCTACCACCAACTATTAATCTTAACCTATGTTTAAAAAGGAGATATAAGCAATGTACATTTACTAAAAAAAACGCTCTTTAATGTCTCGGTACATTGTTGGAACTACTTAGCCCGTCGTATTGAATCAAATGTTTTCAGCAAAACAGTTAAATCAGTTGCGTGTTTCTGTGCATCTTCTGAACAGTCTGCGTCAACGGAATACTTTACACGTTTCGTGTAAGTGCAACGCCTGGAGGGTAATTTCACATCCTATTATATGTGCCTGCAAACTATTAAAACTCTGTTTTCATTTGTGTCAGCTGAAGAGTTCTCTTATGTTTTCACTGAGGTACTTCATACTACAAATAACCGCAGCGTGAGCGAACTGAAACAAACATGTGGTTACTTTTCCTTGTTGAAACAACGTCGCTTCATTGATGACAGTTCAAGGTTACCGAAATAAATGACCGAAATATTAAGTAACATCCCAACACATTCACTCGTCATTAATTACAAAGTAACGCGGGAGTGTATCCAAAACTCACGCTTAAGTTAATTGCGCAGAAATGCATATCCTGTCTGTCGGGTCAGACATTGTCAACAAATTTGTTTGTGACCGTTTTGTAAATTGGTAAAAAGATATTTTAAATGTGTAAACAAATATGTGCGATACGAAGAATCACAATTCAACTGAAAATGGACAATAGATTCATTTTGTTGTCACTTCAAAACTCACCGTATTTCGGAGGTAAATCTGTAAATTTGTTTGAGATAAGACGACAAAACTTAATTCATTTCATGAAACGATTGCGATGAGCTTACAACAGAATCAAAATTCAAAAGAAACAGAACAAAAAAGAATCAACCAAATATGTCGTTCCTATCGTCAATTATGATCGAGCGTGCACACAAGAATTATGATTTTTGCCGTTTGTCCGAATTTTCCGACTTTTCTTTGGAATGGTCCCGATTTTTTTCTCCTGAAAACGTTTCTCTGGACCATAACAAACAAAACAAAACAGGTTTACGCATATCGATCGTTCGAATCGATATGCGTAATGGTCGTTCGTATAAAAATCCCATAGAAACCAGCACTCTCAGTTTTTCCCGAATTTTCCAATTTTTCAGACGACTTTTCCACTATTTTCTTTCCCTAAAACCTTATTCTAATTGTTACGAAGATAATTTTAAAGAAGTTAGCCAAATTGGCCCAACCGTTCTTATCGGATGCTGCTACCAACAAACGAAATTTAATTTTTATTTATATAGATTAAAATTCGTTTAATTCAGAGTACTTCCTTCACATCCAGATAGAAAATTTGAGGCAGAGTCATGGAGCTTAGTAATTAACTGTTGCTAGTTTCCAACCCCTTCCGAGGTGAAACAGACTATGGCCCACATCCTCTCTAATAGTCGTCTCTGAAAATTTGCGTGCAATATGAATGACTTCGTTAGTGCTACGACGGAGGCTGTGGGATGGCTTAAAAATTTAGACATTAAATTGTCATATGCAATTTATGATATGCCACTATAGACCCACTGTATTTATACGTGCGTTCTGTGTATTTCGTACATGTTGATGCACTTTGTTTTATTCTGTACGCAGCCATACGCTAAATAAGTAAATAAATAAACTCCTTCCGAATATTAGTAACTGTTGAGACAAAGTGTCTTTGTAAGCGATACATCACTTAAAACTAAAAAATTTCGAATTGTGTTTTATAGAAATAGTTTGAAAAATCTGGGAAGAATCGTTAAGTGATAAATAGAAAAAATTAAATATTAAATGAGAGCTAGAAAAGTTTATATCGCTGTAACATACAAAAATATAGTGGATATAAAGTAATGAAACAACATACGATTATAATAATGATTAGATAAGGGTTAGTACATGAGGATTAAAACTGTATAACGTAATGAGAATAAACCTATAAAGAACTGTTTCAATCTTAGATTTTTTGGCTAATGCCACCGTAACTTGAAGCAATACCAATTAAAATATTACTTTCATTTATTACATAAGATTAGTAATAAAACTAGAAAGTAAATTAATATTAACATTATAGATAGGAAAATGTGTGGATACATTTTCATCCAATAATTATTTGCTGCACGTTTCCTCAATGAGAACACAAAATGTTCGATGAATTAATAACGAATAATAAGGCAGATGTAATTATTGTATTAATGAGTAAATGTACAAAACTTATTTCTCCCGCTCATAGTGAATGATGGAAATAATTAGATTTTCGAAATACAATGTTGCTAGGTAAAGTTCCAAAATATGCTTGCTGGATATTCTTCAGCCTGTCCAAGAAAAATTCATTCACAGAGGATTTTTATTTCAAATTATTATCAACTAAACTTCCGGCTTTCACGGGACGATTTCCATGCCATGATCCATATTTGTCTTCAAAGATATTTTATGTCAAGTTTGTGACAGAATTAGAACCCATGATAACTGGAAGTTGTCTGTATCTTTACAAACGAATATGTAAGCTGACGCATCGTTTGTAACATTCTTCAGATAAGCACTACGCGAAAGAATTTGGTTTGGTAAGTGCCTTCCATTTATGTCTGAATAATAGGAATATAGAAAATGAAGTGGAGTCGATAATGAAGACTCCCAGGAATTTGGATTTCAAAATGGACACATCAGTGGTTATAACTTTGTCTGCACATGGCACTCTAGTCAGCGTCGAATGTGACTAATAATTTTGCAATTTATTTCTGGCATTCTTTATCCACTTTTAATTGTAAAAAAAATTGATGAGTTGAGAAAACAACAGTAAGCTGGAAATTACATAACTTTATAAGACAATACTTTCATTTACACGTAAATCTTCAAAATTTAAATTTATAATTGCATACGTGATATGAAGAATTTTTATGAACTATATTGTTTCGCTACAAAAGGTGTAAGATGTAAACGCAATCATCTTCCATCTTATTGCTGACCTCTTAATGCATATTGGGATGTTTTGTTGTTGTTGTTTTTTGTTGATACTGTGAAGAAAACCCATCACAGGTTACTTGTTGAATGTTGCAACTAATGGTGCTTCCAAAATAAAATTGTATCCAAATTTAAGGTATCCTGTTGAAATTGATGTAAGTTCCAAATAATTCAAATATAGAGAATGTTCGAAATGACACGTGGATTACAAAAACCACTCAAAATACCACTGATGGTACCCCAAAGAGTATGTGCCACGCCTGATTTTACCTAGCGTTATGACAAATTTGATAAAATACTNTAACCTCGCGACGATGCATACGCCGACGCCATATTATATATATATATATATACATATATTCATAGTACTTAAACTACCAACAGAAGGCACTTAGATCGATTACAACAGTTTTGGCATTGCATTTAAGTCTTTTCTCGTTTTGGTTTGTATTTAGAACGCTTTCCATTCACATGCGTCAAACTTAAATAAGAATGCGTGAATGACGTCACTTTACGCAAGAAGAGCGATGAAAACAAAATAAAAAGATAAACGTCCACGGGAGTGAAAGTGCAAACCATTAGTTCGGAAACAAAGCCTTCAGATAGCGTCGTTAAAACGAACAGATATTTGAAGGAAGGAGAAAATGTCCAAAAGATAAAAAGAAATGATGCAGATAGCGCCACCAAACGAAGTATTTCGTCCCGATAACGAATGCCTAGAGTTGCCAGAATTATTACGAGAAATGAACGCACAACGACAGGAAACGTGGGACATGACCGTCGATAACAAGGTGTACGGGCTTTGGAGGCGTCAACCAGATAAGTCAACTCGCGATTTCTTTCAACGAGTGTAGTCACTCGAGCGAAGCAAGTCAACGGGGTCACAGAGGTATAGGGTTCGAACGATAGTATCGATATCGAGTAAATATCGATACTTGAGGCTTCGATACTCGATACTTTGTAACTACTTTAATTGCGTGCAAAACAAGTTAACAAATAATAAGAAATGAAAAATAAATTCCGTTTCACACGTTGGACACGGTAGCAGCTCTCACTCGTAAAATCAGGTGTGAGTGCTCGGTATCGATACCCAAGTTCGATACCTCGATCCATACAGAGGTAAAGTATTTCAAAAGAAAAGGTCATAGAAAATGAAATGGAAAGAGTTCTGTTCTATACCCAAATGTATAGAACAATGAATTCATCATATGAGAGAGTTATATAGTAAAGGGAAACAGAAGTGATACAGAAACATGCCAATAAAGGATATATATGGAGGATTTCAAAGAACATGTGACAATGGGAGAAATAAAAGAGTATAAATATTGAAACTAAGAGAAGTGATGGATTGTACATTCTCGACACCGACAGCAGTGGTCCAGTGGTAGCGTTTTCGCTTCCACGTTCCCTCAGCGGTAGAGCGTGGGTTCAAATCCTGTTAGGCTGAGTTAGGTGAGGTTTTCAGCTGGAGTATCCCTCACCTACAAATGTCTGTTCGGTACCGTAAGTTCCCTCGCAACCCAACATCTCTACTTCCCAATTCCCTTACCCTTAATGTCCNAGAGACAGGCCTGAACCTCCTTTTGCCAAAGGGCATAAAATAAATAAATAAATTCTCCTGGGCGAGAACGGAAACGTTAGCGTGGGCAAAGAAACGAAGACGTAAGGAATTTAAAAGAAAAATAGAAAGTATTTTGAACATTACTAGTGCAGACAAATTTGGTCTTACCTGCACATGGGACNAAGTATTTTGAACATTACTAGTGCAGACAAATTTGGTCTTACCTGCACATGTGACGATTTGTAGTGAAAAATGAAGAGCGAGGAAGGATGAGGAGGAAGACGAATATTGATTGCCAACAAGAACAAACAGCTTAATGAAACATGCCATGAAAGTAATGAAGAATAATGATAAAATACTTGTTTTCCAAGGGATCGTGATGAGATGAGATGATCTTGGAAAGTCAGCTTAGATGATGTTGAATGTAGAGTGGAATCGGTTTGTTGATTTGAAATCCAAGGTTTGAAGACCGATCTTCACGTGGTCGACAGTGCCTTCTGTAGCGTACTAGTGAAGGGTTGAACTGGAGAAAATGTCGGCTAGCATGCCGACCCACCATAGAAGTGATGTGAAGCGAGGTGTGTCCTCTTACAAGGTTGTGGAGCGAAGTAAACAGATCGAATGATAGGACCTTTCTCTTCAAAATCTCTCGTATTTGTGAGCGCAGCTGCATGTTCGATTAGTGCAATCGATTGCGTGACGTCATGACTCGACCAGCTATCGATTGTTTATCTGTGTCGTGAGGATTATGTGATAATAATGAAATTCCTGGACTCGTCCAAATTAAGTAGTACAGGATCGTGATTTGAAAATATAATCAGCAAAGGAACTTGTAATTAATGGATCCGATTATATGAAGTCCAATGATTTCCATGGCGTGAAATTTTAATAAACGTATCGTGTTAGAGGAAATTTTCCAGAGAAAGCCAACAATTACGATGAGTCTCTCAACTCATACAAAGAGTGTGTGTTTCAGAGATGACTCACTTGGCATAATAGGATGACATGATAAAAATGTCTGTACAATTACTAATGGACACGTTCAAAGACAAGGTGGTCGTGGTCCTAGAAAGTGAACGGGCATGGACAAATACCATGCAAATTGGGAAAATTTGAAACAAATAGTGCTTGATCGGACAAGTTCACGTTTTCACTTATATATTCTCTCAATTTTTGTCTCTCCAATACTTCGACTTCATCAAAGAAAAACATCCCTCTACCATGTTTTTCCCCAGTTTCACCGCAACTTCTTTTGAAATTACTCATTGACTTGACCTGTTTGAGTAATTACACTAGGTACACGCTACTTTTCGGGTTTTCTACATCAACGTCCGTCCTCAGAGATCCCACCGCGCCAATACTCGACCCAAGGTACTTCGGCTCAAGGCGAGGGCACTACTACTTGGCTACTCGGGTCCTTAACAAATTCTTCAAAGGACGGCAAATAGCTTGAACTTTGAAACTTAAAATTAATGAATTTCGCAATTAATGCAGTGATTATTATTTTCAACTAATACGTAAGAAATGTGTTTTTATCGATTCACCCCGAGTTACTCCTCCGGGCATTAATATGGGGGGCAGGGAATTTTTTGAATCCGCCTCTGCCTTAGGGCCCTTGATCGGAATTGATGGGATGGTCCCTTGCTTGCTTCCGGAGAGTAAATTAGTTTTTTTCCCTCCACGTGGTCATACGCAGTTTGTACTGTTTTTTGACAATAAATTTATTTATTTATTATTTATTTATTATTTATTTATGAAATATGCGTGAACATGAGCATACGTTTGTAATAATTGAAAAAAAAAAGAATACGAAATTAAACCATGGCAAAATCAAGCAACGGAGAATTTCGAAATGAAAATATGGAATATATTGATCAAATGGACGGTATGATTATGATGACTGACAATTTGGTTGATCCAAACAATTGAAATGTCACGCAAAAAAGTGCAGTCTCCGAAGGATATTCTTCCAATGTTCTCAAAATATACAAAACACGCACAATAGGTTCTACGAAGCACGAGTCAGTGGAATTGCTCAGAGGCACCTACTTTTCGAGCTACAGCTCATTACAATAACTATGAAGTCATTACAACATCTTTTTAAAAATATCTACTGGATAGCACTTCAGAAAAAAATAAAAAATCTTAGTCATTTATATTTAGATACTTTATTTCATAAAAGATTTGTTATCTACATAGTTACATTTTTAACTATATGGAAGTATGGAACCCAGTATGACTAAGGTTCATACTTCTGGTACTATGATGATCTCTCAATACCGTATCTGCTGATTTTTATAATTTTCTCTGAATGACATAGCGTTCCAATTTCTGACTGCACACATTTCTTGTCAACTGTCTGACAAACAATAAGAATAAAATAATATGAAAGTTTTCAAGAATTTACATATTACTGAGTTTTTACGTTTCCTTTGTTCAACATTACCTCCTTCTCTTTTATATTTGAATAAAAATTAGAGAACTNAAAATTTGAGAACTTTAAAATAATTAAAAAATAAAACCCCTGAATTCTACTTTTAAGTTATTAATATACATCTCAAACGTCTATGCCTGATTACTCTAAAATTGTACACATTTTATCACGAAAATAGTAAATCAATAAGTTGTCAATGAATATTTGACTCTGTACTTTTATAACTGCGATAACAAAATTCTTTTATTAATTCCCAACATAACATTAGCTTTACTAATGAACATAATATTTATAAGATAATTATAAAATATTTTCCGTATAATAAGGAAATTGCTTACTTATTGCACGGCATTTCAACTTCACATTAGCGCGACTCGAAATCTCCTTACCTGTAAAAATAGAAAATAAATGTAAGATTTTCACCAAATAATTTCTTTTTAAGATAGACATAATAGTAAATTTAAGATAAAAATATATTAGTTGGTATATTTCACAACAAACGATACAACAAACCAGCTAACTTCAGAGAAAAAGTAACCTAAGAAAAAAAACGTGAACGGAGTAGCAATTTGTTTATTCGTTTATCGTAAAGTAGCAGTAGTAAATTAGTTCGTTGGCCTCATTGTTATCATAGGCAGTTTGTTACTGCTCTCTTGACGATAAATTATGTTCTTATCAATTTAATTATTGTCAATCTAACTGATTTGTACACAGTGTTGTAGCCAACGCCATCGTCCATAAGGGTGTTCATAAGTCACGTCATGTTGGCAGTACTTACGTATATCTTTAAACGTTATCTATCGCCAACATCCGCCATCAATTCAGTTCATTTGATTTGAATAAAAATTCTGTTCTATCTGCATAGAGCGTGTGGAACGAATATTACTATGAGCTAGTGTTACTAATATTAATTTTTCCTCGCAAATAGTCTGTTTTGGGACTACAGTTAATATTTATTCCGATATTAATTAAATTATTTGTGAATGGCAATGCGCGTTAGGCAGTTATACCGAATTATTTTCAGTAAAGTTACGTGTCCGAGTATATATAAATGCGCATAACAGGACATATCTCCCACGAAAACGACAAGCTTTTGGCAACAAACCAGTCCTTCGGAGCATCCACTCCTAAACGTTCGCCCCATTTCCCTCATCAACTCTACTCGGCACGATCATCCCCTAACGCGTACTCCGAAACGCACCCCTAGGGCACCCATAAAGTACCCCGCGTTAGGGAGCGCACGTTATATATCGGAGCTGATAGTTCCGTCGGCGCCGCTCCGAACGCCACTATCGCGCTCCATTGTTAAGAGCGGTCGATACGCTGTCGACACATTATAGTACATGCATTGTTTGGTGATGGAGTGAACAAACGTGGGTCTTTACTCGGGTAATTTATAGGAGGTAGGAACTTTATTTGGTATTTCCCGCACTTGGGAGGGTAGTACGTATATATAATGTTGATAGTTTTTTTAGAAACAAATACTTATGTTATTAAAAATATTTTTTCATCTTCCAAGAAATGTGAATATGTTCATAAAGGATCCAAGTTTCTGGGATGGAGTAGAATAACAATTCAACACAAGCATCTTAGCACGATGGTGAAGAAAAAAAATATTTATGAAAAATATAGTATGAACTATAGAGACAATGCAGAGTAAGTAGAAAATACAACTCAACTAGAATATATGATAAATTAAAAAATAATTTAATCCAAAATTCAAAAAATTCCGCTAATAAATTCCAAGCGAAAGTTCCTTAGATGTCACGCATCATCGGTGACAAATCGGTAAAGTAAGGGTAAATTTTCATTGAAGTGAAATGCTAGAATTAAAATACGTAACACTTTATTTTAATATTCGTGGAATTATAATAAAATTTGGGTTCTATACTCCAATAAGTTTGTGTTCTATACTGGTGGCAACCGTGGATCAGCGCAGAGGATGGAATCACGGCAACCGGGCGAGCGGATACTCGAAGATATTACCCAAGGTAGCAACTGCAGCACCCAAGATCTCTATGCTGCACCAGCGGGGGTTGTTTCATAGGAAACACGATCTGCAACCACTGCCGCTGGTCTACCGAGAAGGCGTACCAAATGGTCAAATGAAATGAACAAAGAAGTCATGCGACTATATTATCTTATTACGAAAATGGAAACTGATGGGACTATATTAAGACCGACACTGTTACGCGAGTTTGTCAATAAATTTCCAGAGCTTGCGCCAAGACTAAAGGATCAGAACATAATAATAATAATAACAATAATATAATTACGTTTCCTCGGCAGAAGCCACTTCGACGAGAAAAATACCGGTACCATTTCGAAATCAGCCTTTCTCTTAACTTACATAAAATACATTCAAGAGTAATTGTTTCGAGAGTGATCTGCATCGCTTTGAACCTTCCGCAGTTCCATTGATTTTTGCCGCAGCGATTGAGGTTCTTTTAATTACTGCGAATGCAACACCAAATGGTTCACCGTGTTTGTTCTTCGAGACTCCGCGTTTCGTTCGGACGGAGTTTGCAGTATGCGTGTTGCATCGACAAGCGAAATTTATTGGTTTGAATTATTTTTTATCGGGTGCTACAAAGCGAGTGCGCGCAACATGAAAGAAAAGCAATTAAAAATTGCTTGAAATGAGTAAACACATAAATGGAAGAGAATGTATAAACATCGCACAAAAAGTGGATTGTAGTAAAAAGTTAAAAAATAAAATATTAAGAATGGACTAGCGTAACATGGTATTTCCACAATTCTTTTCACACCAGATTATCAAAATATAATTATAAAACTAAATAGGGAGAATTGAGCTTATAATATTTTTTACCAAAATAATAACAAAAGTATATGGGTCCAGGCAGTCTTTGGAATACACAAAGGTCTGAAAGCAGCTTAAACATTTTTGAATCATAGTCTGGAAAAAGCTAGAATTGGAAAGCATTCATATACATTAAATTCTTAAAAATTCTTCCACCAATATTTTGAACCAGCGTATTCCAGACATTCCCACTCCGATAATTAGCTTAACACCACCTTCCACTTAACACAATAGTGCCGTCAATGGACAAACCCTAAATTCCACTTAATAACTCTCTATAGTTGAGGAAACGGAGCATTCGTTACTATTTCATTAAAAGAGCCAGGCATGCTAATTTCCTCAATTTTTTTTCCTTCTTGTTAAGTATATTTCCTTCCTTTCATTTTTTAAAATTTAAATAATTTCGTACACACGCGCCAATGGCTCGTGGGAGTTTTATTCGTATCAGCATAATCTTAGCGAGTTTATGTTCGGATGCTCGATTCGTAGTCCTACATCAGTCGATTCGTAGAACCGTCAGTACTAGAGATGCCAACAATGATGGACACATGGTTTGATCTTTAACCTTTGGCTGAAAGAACAGTGCTTGATGTTAGCTTTTCCACGGGTTAGAGCAGCCATCGTTCGGGACTCGTGGCCTGTCGTCTGGAATGGGTGGGTCTATGCTTGGTCATTCCCCGCAGCAAACATATTGCTCCACTGGTTACATCTCGTTAATTTTATTTCACTGCGAGGACTATAGAGTGAGACTCAGCTAGTTTTGTGAAAATACCAATGCCAAGGCGAAATCGATGTGAAGAAAAGAGCTCCGCCATGTCAGATAAGAGAGGTCTGTTTCTTCCAGACCGTTCCGCGCGCGAGCATTCGAGTGGGAAGGCAGCCGTCGGGGAAAGGTTCTGCAACACAGGGCCTGCATTAGTACCAAGTGCATCTGCGAGATCCCTTCACCAAGCACTGGAAACGCCATCGGCGAATTGCGAGAGGAGTGTTGGAGTAATTGTGTCCCGTCGGAACTCACAGCGACGGTTAATATCCACCTACATATATGTGCACTCAGTGCGCACTAGTGCATGAACTTCAAACGTGGAATCTTGGGAGGAGGTGAACAATAAGTCTCCAAGGTCCTACATTCCACTATTTCTCTATAATTAACGTCCATTATATTATTATTTTTTAATAATTAAAGACTTACGACGTTGTAACGGACGTTTCGACTTTAGGATGTAGTCGTTGTCAGGTGGTACAAATTTCTACACGAAACATAACACAACAATTTAACATGCTCAACTGTACCACTTGACGACAATTTCAACATGAAGGCGAAACGCCGTAATTTTTATATCACAAAATATACAGTATTCGTCCGTTATACTGCGAACTGATCAGTTACGAACAGTTTATTGCAACTCAAATGTGTTACATTTTAGGATGGACAATAATTACTGTACTTTTTCATTTTTGTTAGAAAATATATTTTACATACGTACTCATGGAAATATTGAAAATGTCACGAGCACTAATTGGGTTTCGAACACCCTAGCCCGAAGATAAGTGAGGGTAATAATAAATGAATATAACATAATAAAAATAACCTGAGGGTAATTTAGAATATCTATTTTCAGGTGGGATTAAATAAAGTCTTCTTTGGTTGAAAAAACAGAATTTTTTATTAACACCCATTCTACTGCCTAAATAATAATAAAATTAGAGTATCGTAATTTCTCGTTTAATTTGTTGTGTCTATGATATATGTCTCGAGATATAATTACGATTTAACAATAGTAATGAAGTTGGTTAATTCAATAGTCGAAATAATGAATTAGCGCATAGCTATTGAAGGAAACAGATTGTATTCATGATTATGTAAATGAAATAAAATAGAGAACATAGTCTAAAAACTGTGTTTCATTGTTTACTCAAAACAGCGAACAATAAAGAAGACGAGAAAGAATCCAGTGAAAGGGAAATGGGAACAAATAAAATTGGAGAGTAAGGGCTCCGTATCGAGCAGATCAGCTTCAGTGTTCGCATTCACGGGTTTTTGCAGTGGCAGTGAATGAGAGAATGGATGAAGGGGGTAAGGGGTAGGGGAAAGGGTGGGGGGTGAGATGAACTAGGTAGTGTGTGCGGGGAGTAATGGCGATCGTTCCTACGATACGGAGACTTCCAGTCGCACAACTTCTGCAGCTTAAGCCCTTCGGAGGGGATAATTCATCCAGGAGACGCTCAGAACGCCAGAGGGAGGAAGAACAGATGAAAGGGAGGACGTGATAATACAAGACGAAGAAAGGGAGTTACGATGAGGGGAAGAATATCATGAAGCACCACGGATGGTACATAAACTGTTTTTCTCACTGAGTATGCACGATTTTTTAAATTAAATAAATCGAGTTAGATTTAATTAGAGGTATTCACTGAGTAGAGTTTAAGAGAAGTAACTGTCTTATTTCTTCCTCCATATTCCACGAGACAATCGTCATGATCGAAAAATGACAGAAATATCATTCCGGGTTATTGTCGATCTGGAAATAAATATTTTGTGATTATACCAGTTCAGTTTTTGTCTCGAAGAAATGTTGAAAAATTCCATTAACAAATAAAGAAATTTCATAAATATAATACCCTGAAATGATATTTATCCGTATCTAAAATACTAAATTGATCTTTCAATGTTCTTCTACATATATCAAGCTATCTCTCTGGTTGAAATATTTCATACGATTTAGTCTATGCATTCATAAAACTCAAAAGGAGAACTGTTGCATGATAGTTATAAAAACGAATGATAAGGAATATTTTACATTTCATTATTACAAATTACATAACACAAAACCTCTATCAATTTAATATAAAATATATTGTTGACAATATCTACAATAGTTTACCATAATAAGTAATATCAATATGGATAAAAATAATTATTTATACGGATATTATATTGTACGTGCGAATAAAGCTAAAATTCATTAATTTCTTCTAGTAATATCAAATAGGTATAAGATTACAAATGTGTAAAATAGTATTCCACCAAAGTCATTAGGAATGCGCCAGAATTCCCGGAGGACAGTACTTCTTTTAAATACTGCGGGTATTTTTTACTCCCTTGGAAACGCGGAACGCATAGCTGTTCCTTTCAACTTTCATCCCCCCTTCTTCGCGGTGGCGTATTTTGTTTCCCTGTAAAGGAATCCAAAAGCAAACAACACAAGCGACGTTGCTGGAAAATGCACACTCATCGAATATCCCCTACACAAAGCCCACGCACAAGGGGGAAGTATGAAGTGCACCAGCGAAGGACAAACCATGTATCGCCAGGAGAGATATTGTGCACCATGCCACAAAACTAAACAAAATGTTTTGTTTCAAATTCGTAGGTTGCCTTCGTGGGTGTTCTTGTGATAAAAAAATTACTATGATGTAATTCATCATGTACAGTAATAGTTGTAAACTCGTATTAAATTAATGCACGTGTCGACTGGTTTTTCATCACGCATGGGATAAAAAATTTCAGAATTTCTATTATGCATATTTATATACAAACCGAGTAATAAACGTTTCTCAAGTAAGTCTATATGAAACTAGAGAAAATATATACTGTAAACAACTTCGTGGATTGACCTTTCGTGCGTAAGAAAATTACACATATCATTGGTTCTCGGAAGTGAAAGACCAAAGATACGTATAGAACCGTGTGACAGGTTGCACACTGACGTGTTAAGGTACAGTGGTCGGTGAATGAAATGTAATGAGGAAGGAATCGAAAATAACACATGAAAGTTGAGGAATAGTTGGCAATCGCCAGCATTGCGAGATTGCCAACTATTCCTCTCATTGTAGGGCATTTACTCCTGTCAGCAGAATCTTAGTGAGTTAACGTTCAGATACTGCTGCCTGCATCAACCGATTTGCAGAACCCGCAGTAACTGACATGGCAACTGTAACGGACAGATGGGTTGATCTCTAACCTCTTGCTGACACGACACTGCATGAAGTTAGCTTTTCCATAGATTATGGCAACCTTTGTGGAGGCGTTACGGCATGGTTGGATCTGAGTTAGGCCACACCCTGCAGCAGACATATGACAACGCGTCGTTGGTTCCATTTCAATACTATTCTTTCGTCGCGAGGTCTATAGTTGCTTACTTCCACCAGTGCGTGTCCTCCTCCGAGTAAACCGTTCAAGTATTTCACACACCGCAATTCCTTCCTGGTTCAATTATTATTTTTCATCAGCATTGTTGATAAAGATGATTCATAAAATATCATTCGTTTAAACTATTACACGGTTTCCAAGTACGATTCCTATTCACTCAATTATTTACATTAGTACATGATAACAAAAAATCTTAAATGCATCAATTATTAACCCTTATTTGCCAGTCGCTTTGACACATTTTTCTCATAAAGACATCCCATTCTCTCCTCCAATTCTAGCCTATCTCCTGCAACATTAATTCAAATGCACTAGGACAAGGAAGCTCTGTGTGTTGCTGGCTCAAAACCCCAAAGGCGACAAGGAATCGTAAACATAGTCTTGTAAAATAATCATCCTGGAGTGCTGGAGTGCTCTTGTCACGGCCGTGACAACCAACTCCGCTCGACCTGTCAGATAGACCTCTCCTACGCTTATTCCTGCTGATTCACTTCCATCTAATAGCAACGCAATGAGATCGTTGGGGGTTGGTCAAGTACAAGCTGGAATCGACAACCTTAGAAATATAACTGTACTTCACATGTCATGATACCAATATATGCAGTTGAAAAAAAT
>NNCF01126220.1:567075-589547 GCA_002313205.1 Laupala kohalensis | reverse complement strand
ATAGTTTTTACTGACGCAGAGGAGAACTGACACACTTTCATAGATCTTATGTCATTAATCTCATAACTGTAATGATAAAACGGCAAATGATCCACATTAGTTTTAAGAAGCTAACATCTATTGTGGATTAAATTTTTTTTTTAAATATTTCGAGACGCACTGACACAAAATTAGAACTACGATCGAGGAAGAAAAGCGTTGAAAATTTCGAGTGTTCCAATTCTCTTGAGATTTGCGTACCTAGTCAGCGATATCTTGATAATGAATCTTGATTGTTGTTGAGCGGTTGGCATCAATGACAAACGCTATGCATATGTTTCCCGTGCCATTCGAGTCGTGAAGAGGAATCGCTAGTGCATAACGTCACCTCCTCACAATGAGACGTCGCAATCTGATTTGGATATTGACTAAACGATGTCATTCAAGAAGAGTGTAAAATCGGTACTTAAGAAACAACACAACTGAAAAATTGCAGTTAGTGAAGTAATTAAAATAACTCTCATTTAAGGGTTAATTTGAAAGAAATTCGTATTTTCATTAATCATGCGTGTTATAAAGAACAAATTGTTTTTCGTCAAATCGTAAGATTCCTGATATTCCGTAAACTCTTTTTCTCTTAGCTGCGATGATTCATGCTATAAACACCATACACAGAAATATAAGAGAAAGGCACCGATGAACCTTTGAAAGATCTGATATCAATCTATATTATCTGCTCCAATATGAACTTCATATATAACCATCTGACGAGTATCCTACAGAAGTACTTTTGATTTTACATAAAAGTGTTCAATATAATGAAATAAGTCAGAAATGTATAAACAGAAATGAAGTGACAAGATAAATATTACTGAAAGGTCCGATGGTGTGTTCATTTAATTGAAGCATGCAGACGGTTTCCCACACTACCATTCATCATTAACACAACGGATAACATTACAATTCAAGATCGCTTCTTTCAAAGAGAAAAAAAAAATTTAAAAATATTTTTGAATTACCGCACGACCTCCGGGCAACTAAAGTCATCCAAAAGTGTAAAAAAAAAAGAGGTTTTGATTAAATATAAGAATGGAAAGTATAGTATTTAAAGAGTTTATTTAAGAACGACGTAAAATTCATTCACACAAGGTTCGACCTTTCATTTAAATCTCGAGGTGAAGTAAAGTACAACTTCCCTAAACTGGCGCTTCTCAATCGCGGATAATCCTCTATAGCGGACACGTTTTATGGTCCGGTGAGTTATACAGAACCTTCACTGAATTAAGACAATCACAATGATGCTGTCAAAGTCGGCGAAAATGTTTCACACTACCGAAACTATTTATAATGTATACTTTTTTTGATGCACAATCATTAATGTCATCGTGAGAAACGTAATACTACACTTATGATGCCGTCTTTATGCGAGAAAGAAAATAATCTGGAACTTTCAACCACATTAGTTTAGTTCTAATGCTCATGCGATGAACTGTCCCATTCATTAGCAACTGCGGAACTTCAGGAGTCGTCGCAAGTGTTTGGAGTGTGCCTTCGCACCTGTCCGCGCTCAAAGGAACTAGTTCCTCGCCCGGAAGGGGTACACACGTGCATGCCGTCACTTCCGTTGAGAGGCGTTTCGCTAATAGCAACTCGGTGTCGCAGTCACCCGCCGCTGCTGTACGCTGCCTAAGAGCCCTATTGCATGCACCTTGTACTTTGTTCACGCGGCGAACACGAGTTCAGCTGTTGAGGGGAGGGATTCGTGCACGCATTATTCGTGCTTTAAGAAGTATGGAACATTTTCGCCGACTTTGACGCCTTTGTGTCATTATTGTATTATATACTATCATAAATTATATACGTTGAATGAAAATGGGAAAACGAGAGAGAGATTCGTACTTCAGTTCAGTTCGGAACTTCAGATTGAATCTCTGTCCTGTCTCCCATTTTCATTCAACATTACATAATTAATCTGTTACCTGGCGGTGAGGTTCACCGCAATTTAAGAGATTTACTGTATGATTCTACATATATTTAAAATATACTGAGCACTGGTACGATCTAAGCTAATGAAGATCATGAACCATATTTTCGTATTACAAATTGCTAATTTATCGTTATTTCGTTTTTCATGCAAACGAATTTGAAAAGGTGAAAAAGTTCGGGTTCTTTTCGGTTCCTATTTTTAAATCTATTTTTTGTAGAATAAAAATATTAACTACTAATTCTTTTTAATAATCTTTGTACAGAGAAAATAAATCGAGTAATAACATACTCCACTCTTAAGTGACCATAATGTAATTTATATAACGAAGCATCCTATCCTAAAACAACAAATATTTTCCAATATGGGTGAATTTACAGGTTTTAGGAATTGCGGTCTGATCAAAAATATAAAAAATAAATAAACGGCTCCGAATCGGTACTCGGCATGAAAGCAACAATTCATTTGTTAAAACCCAATCACCATATTCATTAAAAGTTACTCCAATATTTAAAAAAATGGAAAAGAATAAAATAGAAGAAAGAAGAAGTAGTAGTAGCAGTACTAGTAGTGGTATTAGATCTAGAAAAAGAGATTTTACAGTTAAAACCAAATCGCCAGCGTGAATCATACTTTTTCATATGCCGCACTCATACAATAGATCCAGGGAAACATGCTTCCCCTAACATTCTGTCCCTCATTCCGAGTCCATTATTTTGTGCGTCTGCGATGAACATAGCTTTTATAACTTCTTTCTTCATGTCTCTCCTACAGTCTACGACCCTCCACGAATCGGAATGAAATTTATACAAAGTTTTCAGGTTTAAGAGAGGGGAGAGTACCCTCGAAACCAAGCCAAGCATTCCCATTTCACGAAAGAAAAAATCGCTAGTATAAAGGAACTCTCAAAGAAATTATAATCGTCTTTTGTGTTCAACTCAAAAAGCAATCAGAATAACAAATTACACTTTGAACAACTTTTGTCTCCGTACTTCATTGCAGGGTGCTTTTTTAGTATTCCATTTTTTATTTAATTTGCAAGAATGAATAAAAAGCTACAATATACTTTGGAAATTATTGGTAGAAAGTGGAGTGCCAGCTTCCTCTCAAAAAATTACTGCATAAATGAGACAAAAAAATCTCTCGAAAAACCTAAGTGTAAGCTAATTCCTAGTGAGCACTTTAATTGTATTAGTAATATGTATAAAACAATAGAAGAAGCAAAATATCATTTCTTAAAGAAATATTTATTGTTGATTTTTTGTTTGATTTTTGTTCTGTTAACACGCTTCACCTCCCTTCAATTACAAATTCACTTTATCGGTCATAAACTCTCCCTTTCTCCAGTTTAAAAATATTTTTCCATAGTATACAATAAAAAGGTAAAGAAAGTATAGATCACTATTGTTAGATTTGCTGGAAAATACATCAGAGCGCATTTCATGGTGATAAAGACTATTGGGCTTTTCCGTACAGTGAGTTTCCTTTTAATATCTTGAAAATAATATTTCGTGAAGTGCAGAAATTTCGTTTACTACCACAAATAACTTTGGATAACTAAGGTTTTTATATTATCCCTGAAATTAATTACTGAAGCAACTATTCTTTGAAATAATTTTACTGTGGTAACATGAAAGAAAATTTTAAAAAACTGAAGTATCCTTAAAGGTTGCTATTAAATATTTTAATGTTTAATTATGCTCATTTAATGGTTAAATTGAAGTCAGTCACTCGTCAGGTTTCAATGTACTCTGCCGTCCACAAAAGAAAAATAAATATTGATCCAGTATTTGAAGAGAACACGTTATTGCATATCATTGTTCTGAAACAAACAAGAATACACAACACGAGACATCCTGGCGAGATTAGACCTTAATAAATTGATATTCGATGACTCCCTTCAAACTTAGCAACATAGCTGTCTCATTTCTGATTCTCCAGTTCCCTTCACTCGGTGCAATCATGAAATTTCTGAGGCATCAAATAGCAAATGACGTTTTCATGAAGGATCCTCTCATATCGCTCGTGTTTTGTGAGGGCGATGCGACGCGTCGCAACTCCGGGTATATGCGGGTGAGGGGGACCACGTGGTGGCGACGCGGCGGGACGGAGGGACGCAGCTGAGACAGAGGGAAACAAGAGGAGGACGAGGAGGAGGAGAGAGTTAATGAGGGGAGAAAAAGGGTTAAGACAGAAGACGATGAGATAGGAGGAGAGAGATAATGAGGGGAGAAAGAAGGAAAGAGGAGGAAGAGAGAGATAATGAGGGGAGAAAGAAGGAGAGAGGAGGAAAGAGATTGAGGGGAGAAAGAAGGAGACGAGAGAAGACGAGAAGAGGAGGAAGAGAGAATGAGGGGAGACAAATGGACAAGAGAGAAGACAAGGAGAGAGATGGGGGGGAAAAGGGAGGAGGAGAGGCGGAAGATACAAGAGGAGAAGGTATAGGAAACGGACGTGGAATAGGAGATTGAGTAGGATGAAATATCCGGAAATAATCCACGCGATGCCAGCAAACTGAGTGAGCGTCACGTGATCGCTGCTAAACATTTCTTCACTTGAGTTAGAAAGAATCTGGACGGTGTTTAGAATACGAAGGTGATTATGTAGACACCTGGCGTCGCACGGAGAAACTAGCGGTTACTCATGGAGATTTTGTTAGGTTCCCTGAGCGACAGAGCGACGGAGTTTCGTGGTTAGCAAGCAAAATTATGACATCGAGTAACAATGTAGGTGGCTTCGATCTTGACTCCATGACCTACTCATGAGCAGGGACTAATTTGTTAGTGAAACTATACAATCATTTATAGAAGAACCCTTATTTGGAATAAATTGCATATATAGGTCTGGAAGGAAATGGTGTAGANTTTATAGAAGAACCCTTATTTGGAATAAATTGCATATATAGGTCTGGAAGGAAATGGTGTACAGTTGTGGAAGGCGAACGTGTGGCGTAGTGGTGAACACCCCTGCGATCAATGTAGGAGTCTCGGATTCGATTCCCGGCTCGTCACCACTTTCATTTCACCGAAACTTATCGCTTACAGTTGATTGTTAAGAGAGCGGTTGCAAACTGCTTATGACCACGTTGGGGACAATAAACAAATTTACTGCTTCTATTTTACAAGAAACTAAAAACCATAGTACGTTCCCATTCATGTTTTTTCCCCTTAGGTTACATTTTCTATGAGTTAAATTATGATGGTGATGTGACCTTACAAGATCTCCCTAAGTATGAACATTTACTCGTTACCCTTTGGAATTTTGTTTCTCACATATAGAGAACTCTTAAGTCGGCTCACCACTGAATCGATTCCTCGTTCCCCTGTTGAACAGCGTGACGGAATCGAAGCTCACTTGACCACCACTATCGTAACCGAATTCGTTTTAATATGTTGTCAAACTTTGTAGTTTTTGGAAAGCATTCCCTCACCCACGAAATAAAACCGGCTTGGATTCCATTCTCAAGGACTCCATCTCGGGAACCCGAAGCCTGTCTCTGAAAGAGAAGCAAACAAGTTAAAGGTTCATGGGAGATCTCAGGTGTTTCCAAGAGGCATCATGCGTCCTGTGTGAGTGGTCGAGTAAATCGCCCGATGTTGTTGGAGGCCTCCAGTGTTTTCCTACGCGTCACGTTGTGTTGTTTACCCAGCGGCACTAGTGCAGAGAAGCTTCCCGGGGTCTGCTGACGCTAGGATTCTGACAACACAATTGCTGACTCGCATTACAACGCAACAGGGTTCATAATCACACACAATTTCTTACGAAGAGTATGTTTGGCAATCTGTATATCTCCCCTTCCTGAATATTTTTGCATAAATAAACGTTTTGTGTAAATATAATATGATCATCACGTGCTTCCTTGGTTCAAACGTTTTACAGTTTCCCATGATTTATAGGACTAAATACGGTAACATTTTGTGACACAACGTTAGTTTGAGTAACAATATTCCGGAACTGCGCTTTTCCCATGACAATCTCACAGGAATATTATCATTACAACGTGGGATGAAGGTAGTAGTGAGATTAAATAATAATAGGAACACCAATATTCTCAAACACACAGAGATAGGAATAGTTCGAAATAATTTGTCTTGTTTTGAGAGTCGAGTATTACGAATTGATTTTATTTTCTAAATCCGTGAGTTTTCATAGCAAGGGAAATTGAAGAGAAAACATGAATAATTTGTGAAAATGGAAAGAATATTAAAATACATCAAAATTTTGGAAAACAAATTGGCATACGAATTCATTCATGGTTGGCAAAAACCTTGGGATAACACGACTAAGGAACGTGCAACATATGACTATAAATATGATGTTACATTTGGAGCGATGAATAGAAAATGGTTTTCCTTAAATGGAATTGTAATTGAATTCTTAACTAAACAAGGGAATTTTTGCATGTATTTACAAAGAATTAAGAAACGCGAAGATGGAAGCAATATGTGTGGAATTGGCATAGAAACAACGCAGCATGTACTGAGGGAGTGCATATATTACGGAAATAAGAGGTATGAATATTTATTATTTTTAAAGCTGGGAGGGGTATTCAGCATAGCGAATAAGGAGAGCTTAATAGAAATAAAGAAACGATATAAAGCATTTGTGGAATACATAACTCAGGTAGGATTGACAAAGAAAGCATTATATAGTCTTGCAATGACCTTAGTTACAGACAAGACGGTCACATGCACAATAGGCCAAAATAAATGATAAAAAGCAAAGGAAATTGAATGAAATTAACATTTTGTAGGACAATATGAACTTTTAGATGTATATAATTTTAAACTATTTAATTTATTATAGTCTATTTAATTACCTTATAATATGGCAGATGATACTTTTCCTATCAGCTAGTTGTAGGCAAGCTTCTCTCTGTTTTATATTTACCATTAAACTATGTAAATAGGACATGAGAACAGTTATGAAAATGCACAATGGAGCTTCGCCTAACTCATCTACTATTCCCTACGAATCTTGTTTACGCCATCATCAGACGCGTCAGAGCTGTTAATTTGTACGCTCCAAAAGTAATCAAGTAACATTCTTTTCTTGACGTAATTTTTAAATGCTGCTATCTCGGAAAGGTGAAGGACGAAATAATGGGAAAAGCGCCGAAACATGTTTTAATGATCGAAAATATGATACGTCATTTGGGTGATTTACTTCGTCCGGAACAAAACGTAGAACAGGAACAAAACAATTCCTGGGACATTTGCGTATGATGATGATAGACTGAGTCCAACAAATCGAGTATTACGCAATAAAACAGTTCTGTTATACGTTAAAGTGAGTCCACGGAGAGTACAAAAAGGACACATCATTCATCAGAAGGAAACGATGTTTAACTATCTGTGTAGGAAGGAGAAACAACTTTTGAGACTTTCTGTAACGGCACCACCTTCAGACCACTCACCGCCGCCGCCGCAGTCGAGGGAGCGAAAATGGCAACTGGAAAATGGGAAAGTGAAGAGGGTGGAAGCCAAGGATGCGAAACGCAGGGAAATGATAAGGTGAGATATTAAATGCTTGGATATCGCTTAATCCTTTCCCGATTTCCCTTCTACCACTGCTGGGTTTCCCTCGCGCTGCCATCTGTCGTTACAGTATTCACGGAAGTGGAACTGTAGCAGGGACCCAAATATCAATCTACTCTGGTTACTCACCCACGAAGGTACCCAGATGCTTTCATATTCCGGTACTTATTGACATTTATATGAAAATGATTCATTGCAATTTTTTTAATTATCTTCAAAATAGAAGTTTGAAGGATTTTTGGAGATGATATTGCGAGTAACTCTTTCATTGAATATTTTTACTTCGTTCTTTGTCGGTCATGGCGAACTAATCAGATACGAAGACAATGAAAGGAGAAGACAATTGTGTGATACGTTTTACTTTTTCGTGTTTGAGAGCCTAATTCCTTTCACTATTATGTAAATATAAAAATACCCATTTTCGTTCACCTCCACGAATCCTTCTTCAATCAGAAAGGGTTTGAACCAGCGTCACCAGTAGAAGGAGAGTGCGCTCTGTATTACACCAGAGGTCGCCCCTGTTAAACGTATTTACACACCGTGGACTGCGGTATTTTTCGATAAGCGTTCACCTACATGTCACGGTATTAGACTTCTCTGTGAAATGTTTTACGATGAAGCACTTGTAACCGAGAACTGTCTCCTTTCTCCGTACCCCGGACGCCGCTCTGTGACATTTAGGGTGGGGTTAGCAAAAGAAGACAATTCGCTAGCTAGTAAAGAATCAGCACAGGACGGTGTTTGCATGTGAAGAACATTCGTACGGTGTATGCGCAGGCTGCACAAACCTTTTCAAGGCAGGGTACAGAAAGAAGCTTTCTCGTGGGAAGGTCCCTGCATCCATGTCCTTAAACTTACACTTCTCCCCCACGTTCACGCCACCTTCACACTGGTGACCCTCTCCTACGAGGGTGACACCTCGTCTGTTCCTCCCACCTCGCAATGTCACCTGTCTCCGCCACCGCAGCGCCAGCGTCGTATCCTCAAACCTCCGCAGCTGCAGCGTCTTGCCGGTCCCTCGCAATCACTCGGCAGTTTGGACCGAGGACGTGAGAGGAATGCAGCGANGGGGGGTGTTTGGTGGTGGTGGTGGTGGGGATGGCGAAGAGAGCGAAGGTTTGGTGGGAGCGAGGGAGGGAGTGAACTGAAGCGACGGTCGGTCAGTAGTGCAGTACCGGAAGAGAAGTCATTCCGAACCATTATTCTCATTTTATTTCATGTATTTTAACAAGGTTCAGATCATGAGGCCTGCTCTCCCACCAAACCATTACTTGGGTGAGGGATGTTGGATGGCAGAGGAACTGACGCTACCACTAGACCACCGCAGTCACAATATTTTTATAAATCAAAAAAAATTTATATCGAAAACATCCCGAGACTTTATGGGGATAGAGGAGAATCTAAACTTTGAACCCTAATATCAACAACTCAATTAAAATAAAAAAATTGAAGCTATTATGTCATCATTTTATTGAATTTACATAGTTAGTTTTCATGATTTATAATATACCTCATTCTTAAAATGAGACATTAAAATGAGACATGGAATGAGACAATTTTTCGTTAAACTGATTAAAATAATTTCGATTAAACAATAATGCGAGACAAAAATTATTTTTATTATTTCAATTAATTACAACATGATTTTCAGAATCGAAACCGAAAACAAACTTTTTTTTATTTTATTTTATTTGCGATTCATATATTTCTATTGGGTGTTCTCCGACGTACACGAATGTTAACAAACTTCACTGATATAATTCGGGAGAAAATAAAGCTGGTCTCATGACCTAAACCTCGCCATCCATTCGTACAGCTAGCAGACGACCTACGAACGAAATGCATTTTTTAATACTCTATTCCCGAGTTGGACAGTATTTTACTTTTTGAGAAAATTTACATTCTGCTAACGTACTGATTAACTCTCTAAAAACTAAGAGAGCGACGCTTCAAAAACTAGAAGAGTGGCAAATTCGAGATAAGAGAATATAATTACCATCAAATTAACCCAATATAATAGTGGATGAGATTTTCACAATTCAAAAAATGAAGTAAGTTGGCCTCCAAATTTTCTCAAGACAAAAGAACAAATAATGGATACAAAATTTTCGACGTCCCCACCATCTAGTCCTGAACTTAAGAAACTGCGACAATTAGAGTAAGGTGTGGAAGCAGAATAGATAATTTGTGAGACTCAGGGAACGAGGAGAAGAGGTGAAGAGAGAGGAAAGAGACGATTCCGAACTGCAGAGGCAATATATTTTTGGCAGCGATGGCGAGACAGCGCGTGGCTCTTCGACGCACGCGGGAGAAGCGTCGCTTCGCCGGAAATAGACACGCACGAGTCACGCGCTTCTGCTCTCACCTCGCGCTGCGGATGGCGATGCTGAGGAAAGACAACGTCAGTCGCGTGGATGCCTCGAAAAGGTCACTTACAATGCGCTCTCCACAGTTTAACAAACTAAAATAATAAACCCAAACAAGTGCAACGAACTAAAGGAATAACATCCAATGGTACTTCAAAAAACTTCGTAAGGCTTTTTGAGGGTCAATAAATAAATTTTCTCTCCGGAAACAAGCAAGGGACGATCCCATCAATTCCGATCGAGGGTCAAAAATAGAGTATTATTTAATATATATTCAAGAAGGTATTGAACATACACGTTGTATCCTATTTATTATCCTTAGACAAAACGTAGCAGTAAAATATCGAGCTTAATAATAACGAAAGTATTAATGAATTTCTGTCTCTATGTTCAAATCCGCCTGTACCCGAAAACCGGAGAAAGACCCGGGCCAGGATGATATTTATGTGAATACTAGGGATATTTATGTATACTCTAAAAAATGTTTGTTTTGTAGGTGAACGATTACATCTTTTACATTTCTCTTTCCTACTTTCGTCGGTTTTCTTCACGAGATGATTTATTTGGTCAGGACGAATTTCTTTTGGCACCCGAAGTGTCCCCGAAAGTGTTTTAGGGCGCTCCCTCCCTTTAAGCGTATTGTCGTATCAAATCATAAAAAACTTTATTTTATACACCAATATAACATCAATTGTCTCGTCGAACACGGCCATTTTGGAACAAGCACACTTCAGATCGTGAGAATCCGAAGGTCGAAACCTTTGCCAAGCGATACGAACACCCTCCCCATCACGTAGATGAGCGCTACTCGGAGAACATCCCGCAGATCGCAAAATCCACAAAGCCAGCGGCGGAGAACATATGGACGGACAAAGAGCACCCACCATACGTCCACAGCGACCATCGCGAGGCGTTTATTTTACCAGGCGACAGGATAAAACCGACGCCGCCACCACCCGTCCGCCATAGCCGTCAGAAACGTCGCCAAGTCGGATGAAAAAAAAGTCGCTCGCTGGAAACGTCACAGAAAATTTCTTCCCGTTTTCCCCTCACGATATTTTTTATGTCTAACAAAAAAGAAAACACGTTTTATGAGCGTTTACTGAGTAGATAAGGGTTTATTTTGCTTTCTTTATGAGATGTTAATGAACGAGCGCCTTTTGAGCTGGGTCGTTGTCAGCAGTCGATAAAAATCTCTCAGCCAGACAATGGATGCTTCGCCAGTGTATCAAAGAGTTGGGTCTTAATCTTTCAAACAAGATTCGAATCCATTATCTTGCTGGAGGATTTGTATCTCAGGAAAATAATAAATATTCCTCAAAATAAAATATTTCACGTTTTTATTTCGTGTTTTAAAATTGGAATTATTGAAGTTAATTGTTAACAAAGAGTTTGCTCCAGAACATTACATAAAGACTTTCTAATATTATTTCAAACATGCTAGCTATAATTAAGACTTAAAACGAATATTCGTTCTATTAATTCGAGAGTTTTGAATTGTTTGCTGGTAATATATCTGACCAACTGTTGAACTGAACACTTCTATAATCGTTTCGTTGACAGGGAGAACCCTTAAACCACAAGAATACGTTTTGTAGTCACTAATTACGATTTCCGTCGTAAGAATTTCACGTTATGTCATATGTTTAAATTGTAATTAATATCTAGACTGTACCTAGGGTCTGCGGTCTACTGTAATAATTAATCTGGAATTTAGAGTTATTTAATAGTTTCGAATTGTAAACAATATTTTCCGAATAATTTAAAAATTTGATAATACGTATTAGTGATATAACTTTCTTCTATTCTATTAAAGACAAATATGTTGGTATTATTTTGATATTATAACCCGTGACTATCTATTTTTATTCTTATCGTAAGAGTGTGCTGAAATGTTAAATCCGCCCCTGCCTTAGGGCCAGCCCTTGATCGGATATGGGATGGTCCATTGCTTGTTTCCGCAGAAAAAAATAATTTGTCCCCCACGTGGTCATAAACAGGTTGTAACTGCTTTTTGGACAAACTTATTATAATTATTTTAATAAATTAAGTTTCTTATCAAACAATAGTGTTTGAAAGCTATGCACACTAACTCAACGCAAACTAAAAACAAATTTAATGTGCTCACGACAGGAATGAAAAGATATTAGTAAGTACAACAAGCAATTTTTTGAAGGAAAATATGTTCAATTTCAAGTCCCCCAAAAAACATTCCCTCTAAAATATACCCGACCTCTCTTAGATCCTCTCAAATTTGAAATTCTGCCAAAACCCAAGGGGAACAACAGTGACGCCACATATTTCGAGAGGAAACTCCTTCACATATTCAGCGAAGGCTTCTAGGATAATTTAGGTTTTCCGCGGACGGAATATCCCAACAACGTGTTCCTCTCGCAGCCTCTTCCTGGGCGCAGATTGTGTCTGGAGTAGCTCCCTTTGCATAACAATGGCAAGTGGAAGCCGCTCGGTCGTCTTCTGGCCGGCCAAAGCTTCGTCGGTGACTCACGGAGAAGCCACGGTCGTTTATTCGGTGCGGGTTGTGCTCCAACGATGTCATAGGCCATGGAGTCTTGTACGAACAAGATGGTTGCAAGTGTCTACGAAATGAGCGGGGAGCGGATCGTAGTAAAGAATCGGAAAACAAGCACTGAAAATGTGCGCAAAAATTCATCTAAACGCAAGAAAAATTTCGAAATATGCACTAAAAAGATATACGAATGTAACCACTAATTACTGAGGAAGTGTAAATTGTGTTACTTGAATAATATCAGTGAGATCGTTCATACAGAGCAAGTGATATTTCAATAATAAACATACAAATTCTGATTGATTAAAGTATCTAAAAATTACAGAGTTCAAACAAAAACTGCATTTACATGTACTATTAAATTAAATTCGCATGGTCCCAGGAGGTTAAAAATGCTAGAAATCGATTTCAGGAAGTGATAGCAAGTTAGGAAGAAATATGCAAAACACGCTAAATTCGAGTCCTGGAAATGACTGTCAAATGATACTAACATATTGCATAGATATCTTAGATGATAAATGAATATCCGAAACGATAATTCATAAACGTATTTGGATTTAATTTATTCTCACGACGCTTTGACTCCAGTTTGCGTCTTCGTGAGGTTTACATAAATTAAACAAGTTTGACCGTTGGCCGTTTTGGATATTTATATATACTGTGAATTAAAATAATTTTTTTAAAATTAATATTACTCTATTTTAATCAAAATTAACAACAGGACACTGCTACCAAGAAAAGTAAATAGCGAAGTGTATCCCCAAAAATTTCGAATTTAAAGGATAAAAATGGTATACTATGAAAATGCTTAGAATATATAGATCATTTCATGTCAATCCTAATCATGTATAAAAGTATATAATATCTCACAGCATACAACTGAACCATTGTGACAACTTGCAATGAAACTAAATCTTTTTGCATCCATTTTTTTTTCAGTAAACAAACCCCACCAGATGTCCTTCTCCGGAAATGCATGCATTCATGAAGGGAATCCAGTCAGCTTACCCGGAAGATGGCGACTGCAAGTAAGATGCACACAGAATACTACCCCCATAGACGGACGTCGCGAGCGATTGGAGGTAAAAACTTTTGAATGATAATCGTCGCAGATGTGCGCAAAGAATTCAGTTTTATTTATCAACTGAAAGAATTGGAGTAACCAATTTGTCTATTTAATTGCCTTGTACTATTGCATGACGGAAATATCCGAAACGTAACCCGTATTTCGATTCAGACGGAATACATCGACTGAAAAAATGGGAGGAACCTTGTTGTACATTTATTTGTCGGTTAGGTTTGCATACATGTACATTTTACTAGAATTTTCAAAATATTTTATTCAACAAACGAAAAGCTATCTGGATCTTTATCGCAGTGGTTCTGAAACAGGAACATATATTTTTTAATCGAGATTCGGAACGTCACCCTTATTTTGATTCACTCTGAATCCATACACAACCATCATGTATAAGCCGCGCAACATAACTCCTCCCCGCTCTCACCAGGCAGCTAGTAGTCAGCCAACTAACTATGGCTGGGACTGAAAATCGGGTGGGACGGTCGCACGAAGGGGTTTCCACGAAGGGGTTTCTCCACCCTTTCGACATACACCGACCTTCGCCGTACTTCGCCGGAGGGGACATACAGAAGGCGTGCGTCGGGTTTGTAGACCCTTCGCTTTGAATGACTAATGTTTTCAGAGTAACGTTTATTTTCCTCCTCTTTCACCCCCCCAACCCTTCACTTTCGGGTCGGCAGCCAGAGCGGAAGTTGTGCCGGTTACATCAATTTCAGCAAGTCACATAAGTACTGAATTGCAATGCAGAGCCTTCCAAACAAGATTCTGAAGCAACTAGAATTTTTTCGACTCTCCAGTCAGAATCGCCTCGGTTCATCCCTAGTTTTTTTCTTCTTGCAATACACTACGAAAGTACTCCTGAAACTCATGCGAGGTCATCGCCCGCGCCTTTTACAAATCGCTGCGTAGTACAGTTCTCCGCCGCGGCAACTACTTCCCACTCCGAGACAGACGCGATGCAACTGAGCAAGCGCGAGAGGCTTACATCACAGTCCCTCATTGCCCCTTCCGGAAGACCGTAAGCTTCACTAAAAAAGAAAGGGAGAAGAGAGTAATCCAGGTTTGCACGCCGCACCGCGAAACCTCGAGGTACAGGAAGCCATACGCAGACAAGCCCTGGATTAGGAGCCGTAGGTCTTAACCGGCTTACGAAGGACAACGGGACAGGATGGGGACAGGAGAAAGACCAGAGACAGTCACGGAGATAGTGGGACTCGGATAATGGTTGTCCGTGTACATGCTCTGACATCATGATGATCGCTGGAGATAGAAAATGAACAGGGTGTGAGACTTTTACAGATTTTAAGTTGTGGTTCAATAAATAAACTTCGTCAAAAATGCAGTTGCAAACTGCATATGACCACGTCGGTGATACCAAACTAAGTTACTCTCCGGAAACAAGCAAAGCGACCATTCCATTAATTCCGAACAAGAGCCCAAGGGCAGTATTCACAAAAGAAATTACTTAATAGATTCTGTCATCCATTCCAAAATTAATTACAGATATTATGTGTAGTAAAAACCGAGATCAATAAAAGACAAATACTAAACGACATTCCCGCCCATGGACAATCCGCCACCACTCAAGCAAAGCCGGAGAAAAATCCGGTACAGGATGGTTTAGACTAAAGCTACGAAAAAAGCCTATTTGTTACACTGATTTGTCAGAGGAGCTACAGATACTATAACGGCACTATTATAATTCCTCTTAGAATATAGAGCAACATGGAGCATATATATTGATTCTTGGCACGAAGAAATAAGGTCATGTGAGCAACCTGAGCAAGTGATTTGAGTAGAGAACAAGACAAAAATGGGTTAAACCCACACTTTATGGAAGCAGGAAATGGGAAAGAGACAAGTTTCTCGGGGGAGTGTAAGAACCAGAGCAACATTTTTGTGGAGTAGGTCAGGGAATATCCCAGCAGAGAATGTCAAGTGATGGACTCAAGTGGAGAGTGATAACGCTTCTACTACTACTTAGTGGTGTGATAGCGAAACACTAATGCAAACATTGGTTTCGAAAACATGTTAATACAAAAGAACATAAAAACACAAGTGTAATCGTTCAATTAGATGTACAGACATAATGGAGAAAAGGAGAAATGAGAAGGGAAATGCACATTTTGAAAACTCTATCGATGTGAGATCCAAATGCAGAGGAAGGAAAGATTTGGATACGATGACACATCCAAAGATTTATAGAAATCTTTCATTCCTCAGAACTTGTATCACACGTCCATACCTGTCCTCTCAGAGCAGGAATACACAAATAAAAAGATAAACAGAAGTTTTTTTTAATAAAAAATGGGGAAGATGATAAAAATGTTCAATACGATACAATGCTGGAGGAAGCCAGAAAAATAAGAAACCTAGGAACAACAAGCAGTTTCGATCCACGGGACTGGTGGCAGCGATAGTTCCATGGGACAACGCGGAAGCTGGCGTGCGATCGTCCTGCCATCTGGGGGGTTTGCTCGCAAACCGCCGCCGCGCCGCAAAACAAGGTGGTCGTCGGATACGATGCACAAAAAGACTCTCGCTGTATCTCCTTGAGAGAGAGGGAGAGGAGAGGGTGGGAGAGCAGTTCGAGCCAAGTGGACGCCGAGTGGAAGCGGGGTGGAGGTGGGGAATAGGAATAGTGGAGCGGGAGGCAACAAGAGAGAGAGGGAGAGAGAGTACGAGTGGAATTGGCAGAGAACGGTCGGCCAGAAGTAATGCGCTCCCTGTGCGGGACGGCTGCGCGAATTCGATGGCAACTACTGTCGTTGGTGCTCTTGCAGCTCCTCCTGCTGCCATTGCTTTATTACGAAATCGGACTTCAGTTGCGGAAGTCGGGTTTTGCGAGAAAATGGAAACAGGAACAAGCAGTTCGGAACTTGGGACATTAAAACTTGTAAAGTAATGTTTAAATGGATTGGTCACCCTGCAATGCGATAAATCAGAACTATTCGACTATATTGGAGGATAAAACACTTTTCGAAACCACATCGAGGTTACTTTTCAGTCTCCTGGAAAATCTGCGCAATAGATGTCTCGAAAAGTGTGTACTCATTTATGTGAGTGAGCTTGCTTAAACGATAAATATCCACAAAACAAGTCACATTTATTTACACACGAAAAAACACATGAGCTCATTTTAATGGAATACTATGTATTGTTAAAAACCGGACAAAGATATCTATAACTCCTAAGTATTCATTTAATTGTACATCTTCGCACTTTGGAGAAACAGAAAAAGTCTTTAAAACAATGCACATCTTGACATTTTCTCTATGAACTAATACATCGGATAATATAAATTTTCTTTAAAACGGAAGACAGATTTTATGAATACTGTCCAGGTGTATGAATATGGTGTATAATCGAAAAATATATATTTAAATTTACATATTTTTTACAATAATTTATTTTGTTTTCCTTTACAACAATATATATGCATAAAAAGGTTCGACTTATATCGTTTACGAATATTATATTTATAAGCATTTAAAAATAATGAGTAATTTATTTTCTCTAATTAACACTAACAATCTCCAAGGAAGGGAAATTAATATATAATTCAGTCTAAATGTCCTTTCAAACAAATGACAAATACCACCACACCGACAAAAGACAAACATACCGAACGCGTAAACAAGTCGTTCTACATTAACTATACCAGCGTTTAAGTACACGGTCCGCCAGTCTAGTCGAACGTCACCGGCAGTTATAAAACAAGCGATAAACCAAAGACCGTTACGTATAATTAAAACTCTTTTATATCTAATTTACGACCGACGTGGCAACTGGAGAGCAGAGAACCGGGCCCTCCCCAATAATCGCATCTCGGATGTGTTTCACTGAGTTATAGTGGCCGTGAAATGCAGAGTTAGTCGTAAGGTCTGTGTAACAATGCTTGCGTAGGCCTGTTGGGAATGAACAGAGTGGAGGGTAGGACGGAGAAATGGCCCGAGGAAGTTCAGCGATGTTGGAGATGTATAAAGGAAGTATTTCCCAATAGCAGGCCGACTTGCGGCAATCTTTCTCACCGGAGACCTCAACATGGCCTGGGTTTTTCTCCGATTTTTCATTAGGAATGAGAAGGATTTTCAAAAGAGCGAATGTTGTTATTAAACACGCATAATCTCTTATTCGAGCTCCGATCCCTTCTGCCATTTTCATTCAATATAAAGCGTCATTAATAATTTTGATATTATTAAACTAGAACTTCCACGAAGTTGAATATCTACGATTTGTTTTGTGAATATTAGATAACAGTACTGATTTGTTCAATAACTTATTATTAAATAACAGAAATATTAAATCAGCCACTGCATTTAGTGCCTTGATCGGATTTGAGGAAGATTTAAGAAATCTGGAAGAAAGAATTCACGTACACACACTAACCCTACTTTTTACTATTCAACGCAGTTTGTGATGCATAATAATCACGTAAATGTAATTAATACGGAACTTGAAACAGTTGCGGAGTATAAAATAGTATAAGATAAAGATGGTTGTTTCTGAAATATAACACGTGAATCTATGATACTACTGTTTCGGGTATTTATTCAATCAAATAAGCTTTTTTTAGAGTAGTATCGGAAATCTGAAGGTGACTGCAACTAAAAGTATTACTAACTATTTAATACTATCTTATTCACTTGACCTCAGCTGGAGTATTATTTATTAGTTTTAAAATAACGGAAGACACACAATGGGTACCAACAATACACCAGCAATCTTTTGTGCAATCTATATACAGCTACTGTCTCTGTATTACAGTATTTTCACTACAATATCACTTGATGTGTTGGATCGTCAGCAAAGTCAGGAACAAATAATTAAGAGAGATAATTTTCCATCCGATAAAAAGTACCCATTCCAATGCAAGTGCTTGCAATATTTTGTACGTAAATTAAATCAATACAGAAAAAAAATATGACTTGAGCATCAGCTCAGATAAGTTTCACCTGAAGATGGTACAAAATTAGTTCCGAAACGTATATCTTTTAATGTTTTACTATTTTAATGCGTTTCATGTATATTTTTAAAGATTCTTGTTTACTTGTGACACGTTTTAATAAAAAAACTGTTGTCTGCTTAATCTGGAAGAATACAAGTATTTATTTACTGAATATAGAAAATATACGGCAAATATAAGTTCTGATGACTTCAATTAATATTAAGTATCTTACTTTTTGAAAGTAACAGGATATCGTCACTAACTTTGAAATCAATTTGTGAACTTATTTATCAAGTTATATGTCTTCCATGCGAAGTATTCATATTGAAAACTTTTCACAAAATCATTATACTGTCACATACGAATCAACTTATATACATAAGGGTATTAATTACTAACGCTGTGGAATATAGCTGAAGAACGAAGAAAGATACAGTGTTCATTCTTCAGAGGAAAGTTATGTCGAAGTTAAGAAACTTTATATTGTCAGTTTCATAAAAGTCACATATCTCGTCAAACGAGGTTTCCCTCTCAATCATGATATGATGCCAAGTTGTAACTCTGAAATTATAGCCTATTCACGACAAACAGTTTTCCACATAGTTGAGCTTCATGAAGAACGCCACCGACACGTCCCTTCAGACGTAAATACGAAATTCACCATGGAATATAAAAATCTAAAAAATGCTACTTACGAAGAACCTGTCGGCTGAGTTGAAGTTTTTACTCGCTTGAAGTGAATTTTATAGTAAAATATTTCCGAAGTACAGAATCTAGGTACGGAAAAATGTGTTCTTTGGAATTCTTCTTATAAGTAACTTANCTTCCTCAGAGAAAATGTACACAATGCTAATAAGTGTGGGAATAAAGTTTGATAGTTCGAGAACAGAATCTATTTTCTGGATAGTTCTTGAGATTGTTAATTTTTATGAAATAGTTCGTGAGGTATTGCAATGAAACAAAGTTCAATGAATATTTCATACCTGAATGGTTGTATTCCTTGATTTGTAATAGTCATAAATATTTTTGGCTTTTATATATATGTTACAAGCAAAAATGTGTTGTTTCATGTGTGTATGTGTTATTAATCGTATTTTTTTGGTTGTGGTTATCCTTTCGTTCTGTTATTTGTATTAGAAATTTGGTATAAAGTAAGAAACTGGCAAAATGATATACTATTAAAATACTTAATTTAGGATTATAAATGACACAATGCAAAATAATCTACTACTGTTAAATCTGCAATTTGCAAACTTCCAAAAATTGAAATATCATGTTTCCACAGGAAGATAAGACTCGAAAGCTCACGACACTGTCAACTCTGTTAAATGAATCAAAAAGAAATGTTCATTCTTGAAAGTTTCAATCAAAATATTGTTCGCTCTCTCTCTCTTCAATTTGTTTTTCCATATCCCCCATGCATCACAAGAGATAAAAATGATTTACGTTCTTAAATAATTTCTCTCATATATCCTATATTTTCTGCTGTATTAGTTTGCGATCAAGAACAGTTTGGGAGTAATTTATGATGCACATTAATATGTCATACATATCGAGTCACCATCAGTTGTCCATTTGTATCGCTGCCAGGAGACAGATCATGATAAATGATTTTTCGAACCGAATTATTTACAAAATGATTGATTGTGTGTAATTAATACATGTGGAAGATAATAAAGAATGGACCAATTTTTGATAATATGTTTTAAGGATTATTTATTCACTTAACTATTTGGAAACAAATAATCATTCGCCCAAGACCTCGGTGACAAAAGGACTTAATAAAGAATGGATCAATTTTCAATAATGACTTAGTTGTTACGAGAAACTAACTTATTAATATAATAATATTATTCCGATCCAAAACAAGCATATTGGGATAGTCATTTTGAAGAATATTTTGGAAGAGACGTCACAAATACATTATTTTTGATACAAGAGTAAAACTTAAAAACTTGATCTTTAGTAACTATACACAGTTAATAATAAAATTTTCCAGAGGCGAGTGGTCTTTTAAGAAACAAACCCCCCAATTGAGTGCCACAATGGTGGGGTTGAATTATCTGTCATTTTGATACCTGTGGCACCTTATTGTAATATTGTAGACAATACTTTAACAAACCATTTATTCCATAAAGTCTTAGATTTTTTTTGTAACTATTACATATCTGAAGTGAATTGGACCAAACGTCAGGGGATATTCACGTAGCCAACCATGGTCTTGTGACATTAGTATTCCTATTTAACTCACTTTTTTGTATTTCTCTCTCTACAGCGGGATGGATTCCATTACCAAATATCACAAATTTAAAAAGGATTATCAATTAGTTCTAATGGATCGGTAGCTGACAAAAACAACTAGTGTTCCTCCAAAGCAAATCCGTAACAACTCATGCGAGTTAATCAGATAAAAGAAGTCCACATGCTTATTATTATTATAACTTAAAATTGTAAAATAAGTTCAGGATAACGTGTTAAAATCACTGAACATTCCGGAAAATCAGTTGGTTTGGTGAAAATCTATTATGCATTTTGTTGAAAAGATGTTTAGTGACTACTCTCATCAAAGGTTTCCGTGATTTTCTCGGTCCATCCATAACGACCTGGAGTTCTTGAGAAATGAAAAGTGCGATTGACTGTTGTAAGCTATATCTTCCGTCAAATTCTCATTACAACTCTGATAACGAGAATCACTCACACATGATCGATTATCAATCACAGTACTTGGCATAACAATGTTTTTTTCTCTGTGACGAACTCTGACAGTATTCCATGTATTGTTTGAACATTGTCGTTTTCAAAATGCTTATTTGGCTCAATGCCTTGCTTAATATGGAGAGTAGATCGTAGCGCATTCTATCGTCTCAACTCACTACTTCCGCATGGCGAGGTTCGCACTCCGGCCATCGACTCATGACATTTGCCAAGAGCAGAACCTGTTCTTAGCTCGTCCGTTTTGCATCCGCTGAATCACGCACAGTCGCGAATTGGTTCTTGGAATAATTAATTAGTAATTTAATAGCCTATGAAGTTTCCAATGTAGTATTGAGCTCCGTGCCTCGTTCCTAGTTAGAGATGCTCATCAGTCAGGTTTCACCAACACCTGCTTCTAGCATAGCTAGACCAATAATTAATAACCGCAAGATAAATTTACTGCCGTTTCAAATACAAAAAGCAACTAATACAATGAATTCTTTAATTAAAATCTTATTCAGGAGGTACAAATCTATCATGAACAAAATTTTAATTAATAGTATGTTAACATACCCTTTTACCCTCAAACTACAATACAGCAGATTTTAAGCAAGTAAAGAAAGAACATTTTTCATCATAATAGATATCGACAAACCTATAAAATATAAGAAAAAAACTAATGTACCGCCATCTCCGTCAATAATCGCTAATTTTATATTCGCGTAACTTTTGTGGGTATATCAAAAAATTTGAATGTATTGTTAAAGAATTACAATACAAAATAAATGAACATGGATATATCGATACCTATTTAAATTAATTGATTTATCGGATAAATAAAACTGGCAGTTTAAAAGATTTACTCGTGAGTACAAATCAGTCGATTAATATCTGTTACCGAGAATATTTCTTTCCAATGAGAAATATTTCACTGAAAAAGTACATTTTGAAATCTCTTGGTCTTAATCTAAAAATTTATATAACTTATGCTATTTCAACATTAATATTTTTTTCCAGAATTCAAGAATCGATCATGAAACCATACCAATTTATCAAGGTTGACCGTATTTTCCCCGTCCCAAAAAACCCACTTAAAAATAATTTTAAAAAGCCTATATAAACCCACCTTTATATTATTTAATGGTGATTTAGGTTTCATTGTAAAAAATATTTTTCATTTTAATAGAATCTCTCGTTTGTTTGTTGTTGTTTTTCTTGGTTGGGGCTTTAGGGCTCGTCAACATCGAAGTCATTAGAGCCCATGCAAGTAGGGAAAAATGCAGTTTCGCACCATAGAGAAGAGCCGTAATGACTCTTCCCCGTGTGTGGGACTCGCCGAATATCTCGACCATACCC
>NNCF01126220.1:509966-566219 GCA_002313205.1 Laupala kohalensis | reverse complement strand
AGAAGGTATTCTTTCGACTCGAGACTGAGTTGTCTCAGCATTTCATAATGAATTGAATCAGGGCCAGGTGCAGTGTTGTGGGCTGTCGCTAGAGCTGACTCAAGTTCCCACAAAGAGAAGGAAGATTTTTAGGGTTGGTGGAACGAAAGTCAAAAGATGTGCTCTCTGCTGTTTCCCTTTTTCTCTTGAAATCAGGATCGCAGTTTGCTGTAGATGTTAAGTCAGCAAAATATTCAGCCATTGCTGTTGCCATTTCTCTGTTGTTGGTGAGAACCTGACCCTGATAATTGAGNGACCCTGATAATTGAGTCCAGATATTGGGACTCGAGAATACCTTCCAGATATCTTTCGGATTGACTCCCATACTTTAGAGGACGATGTTGTTTTCTTAATGGTGCTTAGAAACTCTTTCCAGGAGGTGGATCTGGATTCTTTGATAGTTCTGCGCTTTTGCTCTAGCAATCCGATATGCGACGAGGTTTTCCGGAGATGGACTAGCCTTAAATCTCCGCAAGCTCTTCGTCTTGCCCGATTGGCGGACCGACATGCGTCGTTCCACCAGGGGACATGAGATCTTCGCGGAAAAATGGATGTTTTCGGAATGGATTTTTCAGCGGCGTGATGAATCACCTGGGTCAGATGGTCGACCCTCTCTTGGACACTACCCGTTTCTCTGAAGACAGACAGGGAACGGTATTGTGTCCAATTAGCCTTACTGAGAATCCATTTCTGAGGCTTGCTTTCGGGAATAGTCACACGTTCCTGCAAGGACAACCAGATAGTATGATGGTCGCTTCCATGCAGATCATCTTCTACCTTCCATTGAAAGATATCAGCAACTTCAGGAGCGCAAATTGATAGGTCTATAGCAGTCCGTGACCCCGTGCCAAATGCGAAGTGGGTCATCTCCTCGGTGTTCTCTTGTAGGCAGATACGTATCGGATTACGACGCGCTAAGAGTTGTAACTCTTCGCGTTGAGTTCTATAGCCATTAAGGTTCCACTGAAGTAAGGAAGCCATTACTGTTTGGAGCCTCCGGGGTCAGGTTCGTGAATGTGTATTTCCGGTTCACCGTCGGAAATTACACGTTGAGACTCGGAGGAAGAAAGTACAGAAACGTGCTTTTTACGTCTCAGCGATTTCTTGGAAGGTGTTTTCGATGTTTTTAAAGATTCAACCAGGTTCACGGGTTTAGCCGTAGAACCATGTTTTGTCTTTGTCTGTGGCTTTGTGGTTACGGTGGTAAGTTTAATACTACTTGATGTTTTTCTTGGATTAGATGGTTTCTTTGTAGGCGCTGTTGTTGGTGGTTGTGACTTAACAGGAACGACATAAGAATTTTTCTTTCCGCATTTGCACTGACATGTGCACGACGTTGTCGTAGACACGTCAGTGAAATCGTCCTGAACAGATACGGTTTTCATCTCTTTTGGAGTCTTGGCTGTGGTGGAGTAACTAGTAGAAAATACAGGGTGTAATGCCCTGTATTTCTTCCGCGCTTCACCGTACGGGATCTTCTCCGTAGTTTTTATTTCCTGCACTTTCTTTTCTTCGAGAAAGGCGACACATTCCCTGCTCCATACCGGGTGACTGCCTGTGCAATTAATGCACTTGGGAGGCCCTGGGCATGAGACGCCGGGTTCGTGTGCCTGCGTTCCGCACTTTCCACAGGTATCACGTCCCTTACACGATGTTGACGTGTGTCCAAACCTCTGACACTTGAAACAGCGCAGAGGATTCGGAATAAAGGGACGGACCGGCAGGTTCAGCCATCCAGCCTTCAGATCCTTTGGTAGTTTAGGACAGTCAAAAGTCACGATGAAGGAACTGGTCTTCTCCAGAACACCATTTACCTTCCTCATGATCTGACTGACCTCAACTACATGGTCAGCCTTCCATTCTGCAACAAGTTCGTCTGTTGCCATTTCCATAATGTCCCTGCAACTTACGACCCCCTTGCTGCGATTAAGTGCAGCATGGAGTTCGCACTTTACAGGGAACTCGCCAAGCTTAGTACAATCAAGTAGTTTCAACGCTTGCTTGCTTGTTTTTGTCTCAAGCAGCATTGTACCGTTTCTTAACCTTTTAATGGTCTTCAGTGAACCAACGAGACCTTCTAAACCTTTATAAATATAGAACGGGGACACTTTTTCAAGTGTCCCGTCTATACGAGTCATAACGACATAAACATTCTCGTAGGGAATGCTCTGTAACTTTGGCTTTGAGATTTCTGAAGTGGGAGGGCTGTCAACCCTCGGCCTCTTCGAAGACCCTGAGGCGTGGTACTTACCCTGCGGCTCGCCCACTCCGCAAGGCAGGGGAAAACAAGAATCTTTCATTTTGTCCCACGAGTTCGGAGGAAATAAATGTCCGGTGACGTGGAGCCCCCGCATCACGCCACTAAGCCTTGCTCAACTGAGGTGCGGCAGTTGCCCCAGAGGTTGTCCGCTAGTGAGTGTTTGTCCTCAACACCCATTCACCTCATCGGCGCGTAACACACCTTGAGGTTGAGGGTTTTTTTATAGAGGTTTAATCCTTCCTCGCGACCCGGCCAATGAAGGCAAGATCTCCGCCCTTCAAAACAAGCAACTTTCCACCATCGCGCCAATGGTGGTCGCTGAAGCATGTCCAAAGCTTACGGTGTCCGAGGACTGGTGGCGCAGTACCAGTCCCCAGCTCGGGGCCGTGGGTTCGCCAAGCCCATACTCACTCGAAACTGAGTTCCCTGCGGGGGAAAGAAGAAAAAAGAGAAGAAGAAGAAAGAGAAGAAGAGGAAAGTGAAGAAGAGGAAAAAGAAAGATTCCCTAGCCCTAATGGCGTCGGGATCGAAAAGAACAAGAGGTGACCAAGGGAGGTCAGAAAAGAGAAAGGAAGGAGCATGGCACAAGTAAGTGGAAGCAATGCCAGACTCAGCTCGGGGCCCCGTGTTCGCCAAACACGTACTTACTAGATGTAAGCCCCCTGGGGGGAGTGGAAGAAGAAGAAATAGAAGAAAGAGAAGAAGAGGAAAATGAAAGATACCCTAGCTCTAATAGCGTCGGGATCGAAAAGAACAAGAGGCGACCAAGGAAGGTCAGTATAGTCTTGGTCACCTCTTTTTCCTTTCGTTCCCGACGCTATTAAAGCTAGGGTATCTTTCATTTTCCTCCTCTTCTCTTTCCTTTATTTCTTCTTCTTCTTCTTCTCCTCCCAGGGGGCTTACATGTGGTAAGTGCGTGTTTGGCGAACACGGGACCCCGAGCTGACTCTGGCACTGCTTTCACTTGCTTGTGCCATGCTCCTTCCTTTATCTCTCGTTTGTAAAGTATCGTGTAATTATTTTTGGAAGCTAATTTTCGTTTTTATTTATATTTATCAATAAGACACTAATTCCGTGATGCTAGACTTGAGGTTTCACCTTAACATTATGGATATCTGTTTTATTTACGCAATCAATGTTAATTTGTTCATTCAATGCGATCATGTTTTTCAAACGAAATTTGTTAATAAAAACATTATCTATAGAAAATAAAATGAAATTCTAAAAAAATGTACATAAGCGAATAAAACCTTTAAAACCCTATAAAAACCCACTGGGATGGAGATTTTTTTAAAACCCTGTTTTTTTTTGTTTTTTTTTACAACCCCGCAATTTATTAAGCTGAAACATTGAGAATGTTATTATCTTGAAATATTACCGAATGCATTTCATAACCGCATTCTTCCTCGTCAGTTCACTATGAAATAAACGCACACTGAAGGCATGACAACGTCATTACGCAAACAATGAAAAACGCCAACACGCAACAAGCGTTCATTGGTAAAAAACACACAAACACACATTCACGCTTCCTTTGGACCCGTCGTCCTCAGCATCCGCGTTACTCCCTTTGTTTTTGCTGCATGTAAATACGTTTTGCGGAAAGAAACATTTGAAAAACTGCGCCGCATGCAAAGGGATAGTGTTTGAATGCTTCTAATCAGGCGTGAATCATCGTGGGGGCTGTGAATGACAGACGACGAACGCACGCGACCAGGGAGGGGGAACCGCGCGTTGTGCGAAGCGCACGTTACGCGATGACAACACGTTTCGCACTCGGCCATCCGCACCGTAACTTATTTTATGAACAAGGTTGAAGATACGAAGAATCTACACAAGAATTGTACTCGAATATTGCGATAAATGAGTGAATCTTTCTTATACGAAGAAACAAAAGAAAAACAAGAGAGTAGTATAACAACAGACAAATTTTATAATCGATTCATTGAAGGCGAGACAAGCACTCCAAGTGAGACAATTCACTGAGATGTATAATTGCTTTCGTTATTTTTATTGTAATTGTGATAGAACACTATAATATGAATAATAATGATGAAAAAACATTAATTTCTGTATATCAGTTAATAATGTAGTACAAACAATATTCAGGAACTCATTTGACTCGTCTGAAATGCATAAGAGCGTGTAAGAACATGGCGGCCGAGCGCAACGGTTTGTTGATCTATTCATCTCACCTCCGAAAGAGTGAAATATCTTTCTCAGAAGTCCAACCAACTATAGATAAAAGTAATGTAAAAATACTAAGGAAAATTTACTACAATTGAAAATAAACTTCCATCACTTTCGTGATTGAAAAGTTGGTTTTATTTTGTAAATAGTGTTTCCTCCATAAGGCGCAATGTATTCCACCATCAATTGTACTTCCAATTATTTTATTTAAATGACCGGTGAGGTATGTTTTTCAAGTTGAAATCACAATAATTACATTTTACTCTATTTATTTAGGTCGATTTAAGATATTTCAGTGATTTAATTCTACCTGAAATGATGAAAACCACTATTACGAGTACTTGTAAATCTTGCAAAAAAGTTACCGCATCGTTCTTTACCTTCAAAAAACAAACCATAACTGATTCACGGTGAGCAATTGGCGAGTGAACTTTGCCCAGAATTGCTTAAAATTGCCCGCTTAAACTACATTTAAATCGTCGAATAGTGAATTCATATAACAATCAACACCATTTTCATAACAGAACAATTCATACCATAAACTCAAGAAAAATATATTAATTACTTTAAAATTTAAATGGTTGATTATTTATAATTCACAATAATACAAAAATAACCCCTCTTATAAAGACAATTTTTGCTTTTTAGTTCATATTGAAAATAATTAATCTTCCATGGTGTAATGAAAATGGTTAATCTCACACGATAAAACAGAATTATCAATTCCACATTCGTCACACAACCCCTAGGAGCAGTCAGGCAAATCAGTGAGATAAACTGTAGAATGAAGAGATTAGAAGGGTGAGTTCAAAGGGGTGGAAGCGAGAGAGCTGATTGGCCCGCACAGAAGCACATGCGTTGTCGAATAGAGCCTCTGATTTGTTCTGGGTGAAAGCGCAGCGGTGGCATTACTATGTCATCTCTCTTCACTCTTGTTTCGGTTCTTACAGTACTACATGGGATACTAACGCAGTAGCTTTACCCAACTTCACAGTGTATGCGCCAACACGCAATAGCGTATGCGACAAAGCTCATTCATTGAAAACCGCGACAGCGAGATCACTGGAATAGGACTCCAGGCGGCACTCACATCAAGACGAATAAGCATGATCTGAGACCCTGCGTTCTCTTACACACATGGGGTATTTTTCTCCCTTAATTTTGACAAAAAATCTACTGTGGTTAAACTTCAAAAGAAAACAATTTTGTAGCACATACAACTAAACTCAATGCAGTATTAGATGTTTTCTCTCCGTATACTCAAAATTTTAAATTCGATTTGAAATATTGTTTTTAAAAAACATAATTAGTTTTATACAGTAACGTATATTTATGAAAGAAAAAATTAAACTAATTCACTCAGGAAAAAATATTGACATTTCTAAAAATAAATGAACTAATGTTCTACACATTTCCTGAGTACAGCAGATACAAAGTGAACCAGATATAAACATTTTTTTATTCACAAAACTTAATTTAAAAAGTTAATTTTTACTGCATGCAGGAGAGTACGAAGCCACGCGGCTCTTTCGCAATTTGTTCCACTACATATCCCGCGAGTCCAACATCCCAAGGACAAAATATTGGATAGATCCAAATATCTTCATGATGTGAAGATTGTGAAGACAAATGTGGAATAATAATACAAAACCTAAGTCCGATTTCCACGGAGATATGCCGGGTTCGAATCCCGGCGTGGCTAGAAAAAGCTGTAGTTTTTCACGTCCGTGTCTCAGTTCATATAGCTGTGACGATTCAACCGTAGTTATAACACTCGGATACGGTTCTAATGTAGATTCCATCTGGACGCTATTTTCCCCAAAACGTTTCACGATCTGTCTGGTGAGAAAACACACGTAGAAATGGGTCTTACTAGCACTCGTCACCGTGGTTCTTAGATCATTCATATATACACAAACTAAACTCTGATGTTAGACACAAACTAAACTCTGAAATTTTTAAAATATTAAACAAAGTCACCAGCTATGAATTGTCCCTTTCAACGAATTTCCCTTCGAGCCAAAGTATCAAAGCAAGTTCAGTACAACACGAAACGGTTTTGGTATGGAACCGAGTGACAGCGACACACCCTGTGGAAGCAATGACAAGACCCGAGACGACCGAAATGAACAGGACCCCAACCCCCGTCGAGATCGAACCCAGACTCAACTCATTCAAAGACTTATTCCTTCTTCTGGAAAGAAAAGAGAGAAAACTTTGTTCCACTTTCTCCTGCGCCAACTAACAGTGTTTGTTCCCGAAACCTGATTGGAAAAGGAACTTTTTTTATAATACTTTTCCTTCACTTTGCGTGAAAGGAGAAGGAAACAGATGAAGGGAATAATGAGTTAATGCTGCCTTCCACCAACACTGACTGTCGAACAGTGGAAGGATGGTTTGGTCGGGAAAGTTAAAGTGGGGAGGGAGGAGGGTGGAGGGTGAAAGAAAATTGAAATTCAGCGATTCGAAATGCGTTAATGGACTCGGAAGACTTTTATTAAGAGAAACTGTTCGCTCGAAAAATATTCCGACGAAACAAGTCTCGGAGAAGAAATTAACGGGTCCTTCTGCAAATGCCACGAAAATCCCGTTCCCCTTCGGTTTTCATGTTGTAAGAGAAACATGAAAGAAAGTGTTTGAGAGCACTTTCCGTCAGAAATTTTAATTTCCATCTCCGAACAAGTTGACGAAAATGTATTCAAACAATGATATGTAAATAGGTACGATTTCTGAACTATTTTTAATTATAAGACTTCCTGACTGTAATATTTCAATAACTTCGAAAAGCTGAAATTTAACTGAATGTCCATTATTATAATTTACGAGTTTCAAAAGTAAAATAGACAAAATGGTGATATTGGTCGTCAGAATAGTATCCTAATAATAATCTTATAATGACTACTTTCTTTGAATCGTCTACGTCCACGTGAAAAAGTGACGATGGACCGCGCCTCGTCTATAGGGAGAGCAAGAGTCGACATGGTTGCTATGCCAGCTTTGGCTCTTCGACTTTCACGTGATATAAAGATCCCTTTTCTTTCGCTGTGAGCACTGTAACTCAATACTAGTAGCAAAACATTCCAACATTTTGTTGCTTTCTAAATTGACTCATCTCACCACTATAACTAACAGTATCCGAACCATATATACTCCATGTACACATAGTTGGCAGAACCGTCCTTTTGGACGTAGAGCACTCCCGAATATTTCTCATTCCTATGTATCATTTTCGTGTGGCGGCTTTGAAGATCTCCAATGCGTACCTTCTAAGCGACAGGGACTTGAGTATGCAGAAGGGTTCCTCGTGAGAAAAGCATAGAGTGCCCTGCCAGAAGTAGTAAATGCGACGGGGAAATCTCTGACACCACAGAAAGTGTCTGGGTTCTGTACTTGGATTCTGCATGCATAATGCATCTGTAGAGTGCTACATAGTCGATACCCTCTTCTCTTCACAAGTCCTCCATCAGTTGCCGTAAAATCGCGGCAAGAGGTCAGCATCAACTGAATGGACCGAGTATTAAAAAACTAGTGGTGAACTGAAATTAGACAAACTTTCCCATTCAGGATTTACGATAAGCTCAGATTCTCAAAGTAAAGTTTCTTGTCTCTTCGCATACTACCTAAAAATATACACTCCAAGTCATGTAACTTTGTCGAAAATTATGCACAATGGCTACATAAAACAAATTGCCAACATCTAGGAATTTAAGTAATATCCCACTAAATGTTAATAGTAGTCATAAAAGTGATTAACAGCTGTAAAGAAATACAACATAACACAAGGTAAGACAAGATAATATTCGTCCCACACGCTCGATACAGAAGAAAAAAAAGCAGAATAGCGTCACAAGACCATGTGAATAGAATTAATGGCCCAGATAGGCGGTGGATTTAGGTGAGAAATTCCAATGTCCTGCCAACATAACGCGAAGAACAAATAGCATTACTCTTGTGGACGATGGCGAAATAAAAGCGATGGCTACATTGAGCACAAGATCTGTACCAACATCAAGACTGTTAGACTGATAATAAATATAAAAAAATTAATAAATAAATAACGTACTGTCAAGAGAGCTGCTACAAACTGCCTATGACTACGCTGAGGACAAAGTACTTTACTACAACTAATATACAATAACTTAATAAACATTGAGCGTTCCCATTCATGTCTTTTTCTTAAGTTAGATTTCCAGACGCTAAGTAATAGGACTTTGAGTATACTACTACTGTTATCGACACTACTTCATGAAAGAGAAATTGAAATATTCGAGGGTAAAACAGTCAGCACCCGAAAACAGAGCAACAATACACGATTAAAGGAAACAGAAGGAATAATATTGTACTTTGGTGCCGAAGTCTTATTTAGGTACTTAAACAAAAATTATGAAACTAGCACTTAGTATTGTAACTTTCTGGGCAACCGTATTCTAAACTGTGTACCTCACAACCCCCGAGTACATAGGGACTTGAGGAGTCGAGGCGGGTGGTGCAGCGGAGAGCACATCTGCGGCCAGAGCAGGACGACCCGGGTTCGAGTCCCGGTACGTCGCAATTTTCACCTGTTCGTTGACGATGCATATTTCGGCGGTCGGAGTCAATAGGGATTCAGTTATTCAGGTGACGTTGTGTCGAAATATCAGAAACCCACGTTTCGATCATCGTATTATGTTGTTCGAAGCAATAGTGTACTATGAAGACCATAATACAATGATCGAAACGTCAGCTTCCAAAACGTCAACGTGAACTCACCTGAACAACTTAATTCCCATTTTATCAACAGTTTTCACGCAGTTATGACTAACGCATTGTTTTTTATTGTTGGCCAACCTTTTTCTATGCTCAGATTATTATTTTTTATTTATCATATGTGGTTTGATACACATTTTTTAGAAAATTTAATATAACAAAAATTTTCAATGAATATTTATAGGAATTCAAGAACTATGTACACAAAGTAGAATGAAAAACCTAAAAACCAGAAGCGAATGAAGTTGTGGAAATTCAGCTATTAGCAAATAATAAGAATTAGAATTGTTATAATTGGATATTTTGAGACATTAGTTGAATATGGACTTATCACAAATTCTCTCTCTAATTCTTCGTAACCCGTTAAAGTAAAATGTGTGTTTCGAGAGAATGTAAGTGTAACATCAGAACCAAGACAAGTCTATAGATTTGTGAATTGTTATTTTTACGCCCTTTCACTAAGTGGGGCCGTCATTGAGAAGCTTAGCCGGATGCCGCTGATAAGGAAAGGAGACCACTTCGGTGAAGGAGGGTAGGAATGCCCTCGAAGAATGCCGGCCGAAGGGTGCGATCAGCGCGTCCCTCTCCCTTTATCTTATAATATTTCTGTGATAGTACAATTGTTCGTCATATCTGACCGGGGCGAGATACCTTAAGGATTGCAAGCTGTATTATGCTATTTCTGTGAAAGGGACTTGCTCGCCATGTATACCGAGGCGAGGCCGGTAAAAGCCCTAAAGAAAGAATGTTGTGAATGAAGTACCTTCACCAACTGCAGAGACAATGACAGACTCAAGTGAAGGGTGCGTTCAACGTGAGATCATTGCGTTCCCAGGAAAGCTGAGGGATGAACAAGAGGATTGGATTGCACGTTGTGGCAGCGAAGGCGTGGTTACTTGCTGGTCACGTGACTTCCTCTTCTGTATATATTGGAAGGATTGAGGATCCTCGAAGACTTATACGTGTGGGTTGAGTCCGTAGGTTACTTGAGATGTGAGCTGGCTAGTGTTGGTCGCCTGACCACTTAAGAATTACTCCGGTAATTTAAATACTCTTGCTACTAGTTGCGAGTGACGTAACTTGTAACAGTTAGTTATTCGGGAAAGCATCTTGTAATTTTGGAGGTTCGGATAATCTAGGTGGATTTCCGAATTAATTGTTAACATCTGTATTCATATCTTTGTGTAACTGATGCTTTCTTATAGCATTAACTGTGTAATGACATATTCATATTTGTATTTAAGATTTTGAGAGTTTGTTCAAGTTTGTAAATACTCAGATTTCAATTTAATTTGTATTAAATGATTAATTATTGCTATTACACGTGTGTTTAATTGTCCGGAAAACTGGACTGGTGGTAGCGGAAACCCTACCATAGGAACTGTGGTATTTATGTGAATCCCGCTTCTACCAAAATACCCACACCGCATCTGGGTTTGTGGTGTGTGGTTACAGTAAGTTATATTGTACGATATTCCAGTTATTCTGAGGGTGACATAGATATTGGTTAATTGTTATTAGCATTACTAAGTCATACTACAGAGAAAAATATAATTATAATTGAATATCGAAAAGTATTTTCTTCATTTAAATTTAATTGAATATCGAAATTGTTTTCTTCATTTAAAAATACGTCTCGAAAAAATGAAAGAATTTGCCAAGTATCAACGTATAGTCGCTTCCTGTTCGTTCATATTTTGTACTAGCATCTTAACATAAGAACTGTTCACGATTCTTAGTTCATTACATACGTCATTACAAATAGAATTGACTCAATTTGGGATTTTATAGAACGAATCAACACTCACCTAGGGGAAAGGAATCTCTTTGTTCTTAGATAAATCAATCTAAGTGTATTCCCGCTTACCTGTAACAAGGAACAAGAAATTTCAATTAGTACAATGTCTTGCAAACTTAACGAAATACATCCTCTAGCACAATGAAAATAAATAGAAGACATAAAAAATAAACTGTAGAAAGTGTACATTTTTAAGAATACGAAATAAGACTAAAACCTAGAAAGTATATAAAAACAATACAATAATATTAAATTAAAAACTTAATATAGCAATAAGAGCTTGAAATGGACCAGATCGGACAGTCATCGTGTTACACTTAATTAATTCCACTCAATTGTATTAAAAGAGTAATGAAGAAAGAAAAAAAAAGGAAAAAAACGTTTCTTTGTTTTTCTTTGGTACCGATTCGAATATATTCCATGAAAGATGTACAGTAGCTTTTAAATACAGAATACAAAACACCTAAATGTCGTCGATATTGTTGGTTCGCACGCTTATATATATATATACGAGAGACGGTTCCGACTACAAAGAGGTATTTGATAATTTCTTAAAACAGAAGTGGGAAACTCACATTTTCCTTTCTCAGCTACCATGTTGAAAAAGTTTACTAAACGTCGAAAATTGAGGGATTTCTTTTATCATTGAGGCAGGAATGGACCCCTTCACACTAATGTATAGTTAGAATAAAAATAATTTCTCACATTGTTTGCTTCATTATGGTGGTCATAAATATTAAAATAGAACATACATATATCCCATGTTTCGGGTATAATTTGCAATTCACGCCTGAATATATATGGCAAACGCCGAAAGAGAATAATAATTAAAAAGTTCAGTGACATCGAGATCTCGTCCCACCACGAAACACATGCAAAAGTGATGACGAAGTACCTCAATCGAAACGTGAATAAACAGCGCCGCTAGAAAATCGTGTTCAACTTTCAGCATAGCACGAATCACACAGGCAAACAGACACCCGAGAAACCTGTCTGCCGACGTCTGAGAGTGAACTCAGGACCAAAGCGAACGACGCCCGTCGGCTTCTCAGACTGGTTTCAAGGTTATGGAGAGAGAGAGAGAGAGAGAGAGAGAGAGAGATACGCTGTCTGAAGGAAGCATAGTCGCTTAACCGTATGAAAACATGAAAGCCGTGCGTCAAGTGAAGAGTGCTGGTACTAAAATACAGCGTCGTGCTGTGTGATTAGACGGGATTACATTAAAAATTAGTCGTACTTTTCTGAGAAACACATCGCGCACGCCTTTAAAACAAAAATCTGTTCGTGATCTGGTACATCACTACGTTCCAGTCAATTAGAATAAATATAAATATGACAGTTATGCAGTTTTAACACATTTTGTGTTAATAAATTATTTGTTTATTTATAGATTTAATTTTTTATAATATATTATTTAAATGCACATCGTTGTTTATTTTTAAGTGTTCTTACTCAATGGAAATTGTGTCTAAACCCGACATGAATTATTTGCATCCAGGACTAATTTATAAAAATGTCCAAAACATCCCGATACTGAAAAGCTGTTCATACATCCACTATAATTTCTTATAATTACTCAATATTAAATATTTTGTGGAATACAACTAAGGTCGTTCGGAACCCAACGTTTCAACTCGTCGCAACAAAAAATTGAACGTGAAATAGCGTTAACATGACAACAGAATATGAAAAAAGGAAATATGCTTACAGAAAAGCAGAAACCATACAAATGGTACGAATTTCAATTATCCAGATCAATTGGAACTGGAAGCGGTCAAGATCATCAAATATCCGGATATTGGATTTATTCCAAAAAAATGTTATCATTAAGGTAAAAAGACTAAAAATCATAATATCAATGAGGAAAAAAAACTGACCACGTACAGTTAAAAATAATAATATATGTATAAGTGGTATGATTGCTTAGTACAGTAAGAAATAAAAAATAACAAAAACGAGTTATTAAAACACAAAAATTATTTCGTCCAATCGATACGGATAATTCTGGGATCCGGATAACTGGANAAACACAAAAATTATTTCGTCCAATCGATACGGATAATTCTGGGATCCGGATAACTGGAGTTCGGATAACTGGAACTGTACAGTATATAATTTCTAGTTGAATTTTGTAAAAGTTTTCTTACGAAAGATATGAAACATTTGGGAACATTTGAAACGAACATATATCTGTTCTCCTGCTACTATCAGATATCGCAGAAGCCCGTCAACCAGCGTAAAATAACCACAAACCACTCTCGCGGTCCGAATGCGAAACGTGGGCGTGTGGGAGGTGGGAGGGGGAGGAAGAGTGAACGGAGTAGCTTCGGTTTATTGACCAATCGTCGTGCAGCGATAAATCCTTTGCAGCTGATGCGAACAGGTGAAGTTGGACGCGTGCCAGAAGCCCGCCCTCGTCGTGCTTCATTTCACTCCGCACTTCATCCCTTTCCACCAACCCTTTTAACTCCTCCCCCCCCCCCAGAACCACCGCATCAACGCTTGACCACACGAGAGAAAAGCTTCCCAACATTGGAGATTCTCAATCCCCCTCTCACTTTTCGTTCTTCTTACGCACAGAATATTCCGGGTATGGCAACCAGTAAACACTATTGTTGAGGTTTACATGAACGAAACACATTGGAAACAACATATAATTTATTTTTTAAAGGATCTCAAAAGGTCAGAGTGTATTACGTAAAAAAATAAAGTAATACTTCAAGGATATCTCACTACAAAATCAGACGCGTGATGTACATGATATAACCATAAAACACTGAAATTCATTGTTTTCACAATGTAAGTATACGTTTAAAGAAAATTCTTGCAAAATATTATTCCATATTCGTCCTTAATGATACATACGTATCATTAATAAATACATCTCTTCAATCTCAATTTCATTAGAATAATGGAGGAGCGGGTTCAAGGGAGCTTCCAGGATCAAGGACCACCCCTCGGACTAAAATGAGCGAGAAAAGCAAATTTATTTGTATTTTTTAAAAATTTTAGTTACGAAGGCATTTATTTGCATTGGGTAGTAAAATTAGATTCTTATAATAATTATAAGAATTATAAATAACCTAGAAATTGAACCATTTTACACAAAACTTTCCTTCTTCTCAGACCTCCTGGAGATTGTCTCTCAACCCTCACCCAAATAAGTCCTGGATCTGCCTTTGAATGGATGCAATTTTTACCAACTGTTTTAAGTTTATGAACTATTCTTGTTAAGCAATTTGTATCATTCTTCCAAAGACACGTTAACTCATATTTCTCACACAACACACATATGTTTCAGATCTCCGTGTTTTTGAAACATCACCATGCATTCGATGTCATATCAAGTTTACTTCTTGTCCAGCAATATTATTCTACTAAAATTACTGTCTATTATATAATCATATTAAATAAATAATTATCGACTTACAACCTTAAACGGACGAATAGTATATACTTGTAATTAAAAGCTGACGATTCGATTTTGTGTTGAAGTCGTCGTCAGGTGGTAATTTGAACCACCTGACGACTGTTCATCCGTTAATGATCGTAAGTCTATATTTATTCAATTTTTAGCTATTATTATTTGAATCCTTTAAAATGGCAGAATGAATTTTTTTATCTCATATTGGGATTCTTTTTCTACTAATTTGTTTCTACGTTATGGAACACATAAAATAGATTTATTTTCCCCGTTATCCGTTCTTCCTTGAAATCTTCCTCACCCACAATCGCTCCTTTCTTCCCCTGGCCCTCCTCATACCCTCATGTAGCCCTCATTCCTCGTCGAAGCAGAGTCTCTAGTGGGCCATGCAAACGGTGCAGGATGAGCAAATCGGGAATGTTGCTGAGTCGCGTAAAAAAATCTTTATCGCTCTTCGCTGCAAGGAGTTCCGCAACGGTCGCCCATCAGCCCTCGATCCACCTCCTCTCTTCCCGTTCTCTGCCCATCCACCCCCTCTCCTACCCACGCTCTCCGCAGAACGATCAAGAGCTTCTCTCTAATCAGGGGCCGTGCTGTACTAGCGCGCTTTGCCTTTGTACACGGGAAACGCCGACCTTGCAATATACATGCCGCAGTACAAAAGTTGGATGGAGTGGGGAAGGAGAGATGGGGTGAAAATTGAGGACGTCGAGAAAGTCAGGGAAGGATGAAAGATTGTGATGGATCAAGACGAGTATGGAGGGTGAGAGTCAAGGAATGATCAAATATTACCATTATGTAAAATTATATAATTCTTGGCCACTTATTATAACAGGAATATATTGTCAATAAAAAAAGCATTTACAAACTGTGTATGACCACTTGGAGGATAGTAAACTAATTTTCTCTTCGGAAGCAAGCAAGGGATCATCCCCTCATTTCCGATCAAAGGCCCTAAGGCAAAGGCTGATTTAACATTTCAGCACACTCCAAAGATAAAATTTAAAAAAAGTTAGCTACGTGTTAAAATAACAACAGAATACTAACAAATTTCCAAAGTACGTATTATTATAAACTCTAGATTATTAGGAAAATATAGTTTATTAATTATGACTACTAAAATAACTCTAAATTCGAAAATTATTATTACCCTTAGACCTTCTATCCATCCTCAGGGTTTGTTACCCAGGGAAGGTTTGAATAAGTGCTTGTGGATGAGGTTTTAGAAATGTGTAACAAGCCCTGAGGATGGATAAATTTGTAACATTGGCGATTTAAGCAGATTTTTTTTCTTTTTGTTATCCCGACCCAATCATCTAGAGAATTCCATATTACCATTATGTTTACAGTTATTTTGTTCAGATTATATTTTTATGTCATATCAGTTATAGAATTTAAATACACAAGTAATTCAATATAGTCATTTGATCAAACGTTCTATTAGATGGTTATGGAAGTCACGTCACCTTATTCGTGACGAAACCAATTTTCTCAATGAAGAAAATGAATCGTTGATTAGTTGTTCCACGTAGTTATAGCATTGATTTTGAATACATAAAGAAATATAAAGGAAACAAATTTTCTTCTATAATATCATAGATTTTTTCGTGGATCTAAATAACAAATTATAAATGTATATATTTAAAACACACCGACGTTTTCTCAACTTTATCTGCCATTTATCTTCGCCGCGGCTACAAAAAATATGTTGGTTTTTACAAAACCAGGTGGAAGAAACACATACAATAATGAAATAAACTAATAAATAGTAATTAGTGTGATAAAATTTACAAAAATTACAGAAAACCATATTTTGAAAATATAACGTACCCTCGAGAGATGAAAGCTACAAAAATGTCATTCGGTTTACAATTAACCCTACGTATGTGTATATATATATATATATATATAAATTTGAGCACACCACTGTCGAGTATTACACATTAATTTCTCAATGATTGGGCAAAATCTACTCCAAACTCAAGTACCGTTCATTGTCCTATCTTAGGATGAATGTATTAACTAGCAACAATTAAGGGCAAAAATGTTTAGAGAAAATACTGTATTTCATATTGTTGGCCCTAATTCACATAATGTATATTGTTGATTTGAGAATGGGTTGAATCAAAACCACTATTTTCTTTATCGCGACTGTACACATTCACAAAACAATGCCTCTCGCCCATCACACTAATATTAACCCATAATATAAGTTTTCGAAACGTCGAATATAGAAAAAAAAGTATCGTTTTTAAATAAACAAAATTTATTTTCTTAAATTAATAAAATATTACAATTATTAACTGTCGAATTTAACTAATTTTCTATTTGTAACTTAATGTTTCGGATGAAAAAGCATACACTACATAATATTAGTATCACAACAAATAGTGATCTTGTACTATAATTCATTTTACATGTTACCACATAACCCCCATTAAAATACAAAGTCAGCTCTTCAATATTGATAAAAGTGTGTTCCGTCTCCCCAAATATCAGACCAGCGTCGTTCTCCCCTCTCGCATCTGGGCGTGGGTTGGGTCAGATGCAAAATACTACCCTCCAACACATCAGCCTTATTGATATAATATCCACCTTCCCCATCTCCCTCCCTTAATTACAGTTTCCCTTTATTGTAAAAGCGAATATAAAACACATACATAGAACCAAGTGTCAGATAACGCATTCTCATATATATATATTTTTGAATTGACAATGCACAACCGACTCGGCCTGAGGGGATTTTCGTTAAAAAATGATCGTGAAGCTGCGCTTACTAAATGATTTTTAATTACATTTTTTTCAGCCTCGTGGCGACAACTACGCTTTGCAATGGAGTGTGCGGGAGAGTGGAGTGAACCCCGTTATCGGTGATTCATCACGAGCTGCAGTGCAATAGAGCAATGTTGCCGAATAAGGCGAATTTGAATATTATGACGTGTTTTAAAATATGTCATTCGGAATTAGAGATACAATGGAACGTTATATTTCCAAGTGGAGTTTTAGCATAAAAGCGTTTATTGTACTCTACAGACGGACATGACTTTATAATTAAAAAATGTGGATGAATGTATGAATGTTTCGATGATATTTCAGTCTAATGCTGTTTTATGCTTACTATCGAACTGTGTTCCCAAAATAACCCTTGCGTTTAACTATGTATAATATCGATATAAAGAATGGATTAATTAGTTTATTACGCATAAAAGGTCCCATGAAAAAATATATTTCCCGCTCTTTGGTCCGCTATAAAAGTGGAAGTTATGAACTGAAAAGAACAAGGAAAAACGTTATTGAATAATTTGAAACAATGTTAACAGGACATCAGAACATTTATGAATATTTTTTGAGTATGCACAATGGAGTATCACTTAAGGCTGTGTCCTGCGTGGGCGACAAACGCATGCGACAGCGCGTGACAACTTCAAGCGACAACATTCAAACACACTTGTAGTTAGGAGACTGTCCTGCACGAGCGACAGCGTCACTGTAGCGCTACAAGCGACGACGCTTAAACTTCAAACTTGCTCGAGTTTTGTCGTGCGCCAAACGCTACACTTTATTCACGATCTACTTGATCATACAAGAGATCATTTTATAAGTATGAAAAAGTTAATCTTGATTTCATCGTGATCTCGTCCGAATCTTTATAGGTTTACTCACGGTTTTGTGCAAATTTCGAGACATAAAAAAAAAGGCTCATAATTAAATTTTGATAGAAGTATACAAGAGACGCCCTCTTTGGGTCCCCTTTATATTATTTTTATTTTTTTTTGCATATGTAACGCGACGCCATCTGACCTTAAACGCNATAATTAAATTTTGATAGAAGTATACAAGAGACGCCCTCTTTGGGTCCCCTTTATATTATTTTTATTTTTTTTTGCATATGTAACGCGACGCCATCTGACCTTAAACGCAGGACACTCAATCCTGGCGACACGACGCTACACTTTTGTCGCTTGAAGTTGTCGTGTTTGTCGCCCACGCAGGACACATTCTCACTCACGTACAATTCTTTACGAATATTGTTTATACCAATATCGGAAATTTTTCAGTAGTCAAGTAACATCCTTTTCAAATAAATGAGCCTATTAGCGATTTTTCCTGCCGTAATTTTTAAATGTTTTATTTCGGAAATGAAAAGGTGAAAGATGAAATAATAGGGAATTGCGAGCACAACTGCTTTATTGCTCTAATGTACGATATTTCGTTTGTGTGATTTCGTCCGTCCGGTAAAGCATAAAAGAATCAAAAAATTTCTGGAACATTAGCGTATTAATGTTAAGATTATTATTCGGATGAAATTACACGTAGTGATGATGTAGCGGTAATGTTGCACGACGCAACGCAAGGAGCGAAATTATTAACTCTTCTTCCATTTCTTCCTTCATCCTCAAATTCCCCATCTTTCTTTCTTCCCCGTTGTATTTCGTCGCACCCGTCAACTCCTCTCCCTGCATTCTGCCACGGTCACTTCGTCCCAAAATTACTGCGCTGTCTCATTAGATCTTAAGGCGAGCGCACTCGCTTGACACTAAACACGCTTGCCAACCTTTACAACCTAACCCTCCAACTTTCTGCAATCATACCCAGCGAAACGAGCATTCCTGCCTCCCGAAGTGACAAACCACACTTACTCACCCCTCCACGAGTTTCTTTCGGAAACACATAAACACAATATGCTTTTCATTGTCAAGTGCACACTTTAAAGTACGCTAACTCTCCTTTCATTAAAATAGTTACAAAGGTCGCCACGGGAGGTGCTAAATATTAAGTAGGACTTGAGAGCGCGCAGTCAGATGTCCCAGTCGGTGTAAAAGTTTTTAAACACAAAACTGTTTCATGCATACAGATTAAACATTTGAAGGTTTGTTGTTGGTCGTGGCTGTTTATGGGATCCCGTGGGTGATGGGGGTAGTTTCGCAGAAGAACAGTTGGGCCCGGAGCATACGTAGACAACGAACGTCTTTGAGAAAAGTGAGTTGTTGTTTTTTAGTACCCATCTTTTAATCACAAACTATGAATTTCCAGGTGCAAAGAGAAAATTCTAACGAGAGGATTCCCAAAAATTCATCGATGCTAATATATGGTCTAAATATTTTTCTTGTTCCCCAATGCAAATCAATCGAAGGTAGGAATACGGGAAAAAGATTGGTTCTTCAGAAAGAAATATTCACAAATACTAGATATCGTATAAATCACCATCCCACAATTGATGCTCCGGCACATCTTCTTCCCGCCCACAATCACACATAATTTCTTTTGTCTAGCCTATTTTCTTTAGATACTTGCGAAAATTTCCAAAAATATTTGATTACAGAAGAATTGTTTTATACCCCTTGATGAGAAAACATCTAGCGCCAGTTTTAGACCTCCCCCAATCCACTACCCCTTTGCCACGCCTTAACAGACAACGTTCGTTTAGGTGAGAACAGCGTGCGAGCGGGACGTGGTAGCGTCCACGCCTCACGTCGTAAGACAAACAAGTGAAACGGCGGACTTCGTGAGATCGGGTCACGCACAGCCAATCGCAGTCACGGGCGTTCGATGCGCGGGTCACGAGAGCACGAGTTGACGGAGGTGGCCGTGACCACACCGCGCCGCCAGGAATGGAGCGTCACGACTCGACGAAAGAGTGCACGGCGATCGCACGCCTCCGGACGCGGAGATGCGACATGCAGTACCGCAGGGTTCAAAGATAGACACTCTCATGAGACAAGCACAAAGGTAACTAGACGTAACCAATAGAACCAAAACGCAGTGTTGCCCCAAGTCTACAGCGTCCTAAGCCTAGCATAGCTCTACCAATTTCAGGCGGCATGCCGTAGCACCCTCACAGTCTGTAGACAAGATAACTTCAAGCAGTGTCATTTCAGTCAAAGGTTACAGAACAAATCACATATTAATCATTGTCTGTTCTACAAATCGGATAAAGCTGACGGCAGCATCCGAACGTAGATCACTAAGATTCTGTTGACACGAGTAATACGCCCACGTGTCTGCAGTGAGAGGGAGAGTCGAAAATCTAGCAATGCAAATCATTCGCTCCTCGACTTTCACATTTTGTATTTACACTCCTCCCTGTAATATTATTTCGCCGCGGGTACTGTAATGGTGTAGTATTCAGAAACATGGCAAATAACAAGTGTTCCCTCAATATAGCTGTCTTTCGAAGCTTTCAACATTTAAATGCAACATTCTTTTTATTTCTGAATAAGTCACCTATATACAGTTACAGAAACAAAATTTATGCTTTGATTTCCTAAGAAAACAATATTTACAAATTATATTTTTACACCAGAAAACTAATAAAAATGAGGTTTAGAAATGATTTACAAGTTTTAAATCGACTGGAGAGGAAGAAACCTATTATTTTGTAGGGAGATAACAAATTAATAACAAAATATAAATTATTGGATTAGATCGGTTCTAAATACTTACTTGATAATCTATTTTGTCACTGACCTAATACGTTTCTATTTCTAAAATTCGAGGAAAGGATACAAAGCATACGTCAGAAAGTAATACATTTCTTCCTCATTTGTACTCTCTGGATCTAGCGAACAACCAATTTCCCAAATGCATGGTCCCATCTACTCCAGCTACCTCTTTTCTCCTTCCCATCCACCAAATGTGAAAGACCAATTGTTAGCCCTCGTCTACAACGGTGCGTAACAGACCGATGGGACTGTAGAAGGGGGGGTCGTCGGTTCGATCCCAATCCCGCCTCTAAGCGCTATTCGATGCCTCCCTTCAGACGCCACTGGACTCAAGCATCTCGCCGCCGGCAATTTTACCGCACCTACTGGATCGCAGCTATCGACCTATCCAATCGAGATATCGGACCTCGCCTTAAGCTAAGGAAGTAACCTTTGGGGATAGAACAGTATCAAGAGTGAACTTTTATTCTTTGCGAAATGAAGAAATACGTTGTGTTTCTCCTATATTTAATGTAAGTCCTAAAAAAGAAAACATTATTTCTTTTTCTGGTGACAATTTTGATTTGCTTCAGATACAAATTGTGACTAGCAGGAGAGACAAAAAATATTTCAATCACACATCTTTTTTCTCTTTAAATTCATACAACTCGAATAGACTGAAAAAAAAACATTCTTTAAAAGGGTAAGAATTCGATCAAGTGTATTTTACCTATGTCGGCAGATCATGGACGCCTGTATTATGGCACCTTTTTATGGTAATCATTTGTAGAAAAATATAAACATTATTATAGTTATTGAACTCGATTTAACAGATCAATCTTTTTTTAAATTATCTTCAAAACCTTTCATAGTTTGCTCCTTACCAACATACCAGAATATTCGAATACAGTTTGCCTAAATTATCTTCCATTCGAGAACTCTAAGCAACAATCTAATAAGCTGATCCCAAGAATGGCACCCCCAAGATATTGCATTATTGAAAAGAAATTCTCTCTCTCTTTTTTTTTTTTTTTGGCGTCATACATTTTCGCTGTATTTTGAAAATGGAACTACGAACAAAATGCTGGTGACTAATCTACACGCAGAATTTACTGCATAATATAATTGTATTTATATTCTTGTTTTTTAAATTTTGAATTTTTATAAACCTTAAGTGGAGCGCTGAGTGTAATTGAAGTCGGAATGAGCTGACCAAAAATAGACTCTATTCCCAATGCATTCAAATATTAATATTGTCAAGTTCGTTTTCGATGCAGTAATTTGTTGGTGAGTTGTTTGAGGAGCAAAAATCTTAAAACACACGAACTCACATACATTGGACATCATCGCAGAACTTTAACAATAAACTCTGCTGGGGCAATACGTAAAGATCCGAGGAGATCTCAAAATTACTTCTTCGACCGATCGCAATATTCTTCCTCTACTTGGAATGTAAGATGATGATCTAAACCGCAATTAAATTTGTTTTCATTATTTTATAGCAACTATTTTTACGTTAAGGGTGGGGTTAGGTTACAGTTAGGAGCAATGATGTGTGTGTATTGAAGAATGCTTGTACGTATGTGCGTGTGTCCGTATCTGTTAGAAAACGAAAATGTGTTTGTGTATGTATGTGAATATACTCACACGTGGGTCTCATAATTAATTTCTTTACTGTAATTTTTTCTCGTTGTTACCTTGTGGTAAAATAGTACCTTGTGTACTAATTTTCTAACAATTTTATACCGTTTCTATGCGTATTTTATAGATATTTGGGCGGAGATTCGTCATTTAACTTATTATTCTATTACGCGTACTTTTATTATGNTTGGGCGGAGATTTGTCATTTAACTTATTATTCTATTATGCGTACTTTTATTATGTCTTCTCTTCTATGTTACCAAGCATTGCCCACTTGCGGATTAATAAATTATTATTATTATTGTTATAAAACCATTTAGAGTAGATAGGCGAGAAGATCAAATCCAAGACAATTGAGTGCGGGTAGTAACATAGATGCTGAGTGGTGACTTAAGTTTGGCGGAAGGCGAACACAATTAATCTCCTTACTCAACACTACGCGCACGCCCCTACCGTCACCACTCCGCATTAACTAGTCTTTTGTTTTGACGTTGACTGCAAGCGCCATCTTTGATCCGCNTTTGTTTTGACGTTGACTGCAAGCGCCATCTTTGATCCGCAAGTGAAAAGTGGTATGACGTATAACGAGGTTTTTGCCGAAGGGATCAACGCAGAATCGATATTCTAAGGAAAGGGAAAGGGAGAAGGGAAAAAAACAAAGAGAGGAGAGTGCCGAAACACCTGTGCGCCTTCTCAAACAACAGTTATTATCGCTCACTTTCAAGGAGACGCCACATGACAGGAGCTGCCTGGTACACGATTAGAAAAAAAGGAAATGAAAAGCCTTTACTTAATCAATAATTAGTGATTCTTATTTCATGAAGAATATAGTTCTCTATAAGCCAACAAATGCAATTATGTACTTCATGTTAAATCCTTTTCATTTGACGTACTCCTTGTTTGCATTAACCATCAATAAGGACTTTGTTCAACTATATTAATGTTCCATTTATTTTCGAAATATTATTGGTCATCATTTGCTAAACATTAAGTTGCAAATAAAAGAACTTAATTGACGTAACGTGTGATTGTAATTCAAACCAGATCCACGACAATTATGATTAAATATTGTATAGTTGGAATGTACATCATTTGCGCAGGAATTTGAAATGAATGTTTGCATTAAATGAATAAATAACATTCGAATTACTAATTTAGAATAAAAACAATACATTCAAGTGCAGCACAATAATTTACTAAAATAGTTAAAACTAAAAAGAAAAACAAAGTGAATAATGAATTTTGTCTTCATTACTTCTTTTAATATGAAGCCAATACAATTCATACAAAATGGTCGAAGTTTTTAAAATTTAGGAACAAATTCAGACTGTTTGATCAGCATCAATTCTGAATACTGGAGATATTTAAGAAAATGAATACATTTTTACTATATTATTTATGGTGTTTGTGAAAACTTAGCAAATGAAATAATACATTCACATTACAAATAAAATTTGAACATTATAAATCACTTGAACCTTTATATGTAAAACGTAGTCGTGTCAGCAAATTAGTACAGAAGCGTTAATATTATATGGGAATAAATGTAAAAGGTGAAGATTATACGGTAGGAGAGACAATGTTTCCACTGTGAATCTTATACTATCACACCAATTACAACAAACTATAAAAAAGGTATAATCAAAAATTACAAATATATAGATAACAATGAATAGAAAGTCTTTGATTATTTTCTTTTATAATAGACATTTTAAAATCGTGTGTTTAAAGAGTAGGTGTACATTCTTCGATTTTATCTGGAAAATGCACTTTATAGTTATTTTAAGTTACTGTCACAAAAAGGAAATGTACTTTGTAATTATTTTAAGAGAAGTTTTTTTTAAAAAAATATTTTTATTATTACCTTCTATGCTTAACACAACTGACAACACTATCAACATGGAACAACGCATTCTCGTTTCATACATCACATCGAACGAGGTTATAAAATTCCGATGTTTCCAAACCCAGAATTTTTGTTTTCGACACAAAATGCTTTCATCTTTTCCCCCAACTCACCTCAGAGTACGGCAACCGTTAGAAGCTAGCCCCCAGCGCGTTAACCCCAACACGTATACTAAGTTGATACAACGCTTTCAACTAATGCGAAACAAACTCGATCAAATCTTCTAAAAGAGAACTCTGGAAAAGAAGGGAAAGACAGGGAAGTAGAATAAAAGCAAGAGAACAGCAGAGAGCGCGCCATTTGCGCAAAGACAATAGAAAAACCAATTGTCAATTGCCGATTGCCACGCGCAACGGGGTATGAATAAATGATGCCAATTTTAGCAGAAGCATGCGTATGACGTCATACATAATGCANTTTAGCAGAAGCATGCGTATGACGTCATACATAATGCAATAGAAAGCATTATGACTAGTGCTTAGCTCCAAAAAGCATGGCAGACCTTTTGCAGATAGGGTCTCTTGAAAAAAAATAATTTTTTTTAAGCGATGCATATTGGGTTTATATAGAAATCATGTTTGGAGGTCAAATATGTGATCTGTCCAAGTCGGTCAAACGTGTACTGGCATGAGCAACACATTATCACAGAATTCGTAAAGTTATACACCATAGTCACATTTTGATTAGAAATTTCATCCTGCAATGATGTTTTAATTTTTTGTAATCAACACGGAGAATATTTTAATAGTTCACAAATAGTTATCTCCTCCTTCATTTCAACTTGGGTCCGAATAACATTGAATTTTTACCCATGTCCGGTTTTGTAAGAGAGTTCTCATCTATCACGAATAGTAGTATTATTATGTAAAGGTTGCTTTCAAGAATCTATGAATCTCCTTCTACAGCGATTACTCAACAGGTTCACCGTGAAAATATATTGAGTTCTTCATTGCGCCTTGATATGGATCTACCGATCCATTGTCGATTTACCACTTCTTATAATACTCGTATTTCGTTAGTATAAATACATTAATCTACTTTCATAAAATATCAGTAACTATATAGAATTTTTTTTAATATCTAAAAAAACAACAAATATATAAAACCATAATACGACCAATAACATATTTGGAGGGGATTACGTCGTATAGTCAGTATTTACGTGAGTATTAATTTCTTTTCTCCACCATAAAGGGTGAAATCTATTGAAAAACTGTCTTGTGTTTCTTCATCCAAACGATACTTACTCTTGTGCTAAAGAAGTATCCCAGACAGACGACCCTTCTTAACCGGTCTGGTCGAGGCTGTGACACTGGCCGGTTATCCGTCTAACCGGTTAATCCAAGGTTCCCGAAAAAAATCGATTTTTGCTCAAAAGAAGCCTACTATTTCATCAGGTTATCACGAATAATGTTGCAAAGGAGACATGATTGTAGCATATTTTATTGTTCTGTATGTACGTATAACATATACGAAACGAAAAAATTGATTCGTAAAAAAATAGACACGGAAGGAAAACAAACCAGGAAACTCCCTCCCCCTCTCGCGTTCTACCCACCGCAACACATTGCACTCCTAACGTTGCGTCATCCCGTTTTACATTCCCGTCAAACAATCAATGTTTGAGTCACTGCATGACAGCTGAAAGAGAGAGAGAGAAAATAAAAATGTTTAACGGAATAGGTCGGTTACTCCGAGGGCCGGTTGATCCGAGGCCGGATAAGAGAGGTACTACTACATAAAACTGCATCACATTAATCTACAGATTTGAGGGTTTATCGCGTGGGTTTTCGAGACTCCCGACGTTCAACGATCCGCAAGAAAAGGGTAACCACTGATCTACCGGGAAAGCTGACTGTAGTGGGATAAGAGCGTGACGTCAGCAACAGTGTCGACTCCTTAACTCTACAGCGACGCTAGAGGGACGGAACGCACAGAGGGATGGCAGAGGAAGACTGAAGGGAAGCTGGATCCGAGGAACTCCGGTGCGCTCTGAACTCGATTAAGAGCCCCGAGGGCCCTTGTTAGGCCCCGCCCTGCGGCGGCGGATGGGTACATCCACCCAGGAGTCTGTCGAAACCCTTCGTTGCCTAGGGGCCCTCTGAGGGAGTGCTGGGAAATGATATGTAGAAACAGCAACTCTAGAAACGGACGAAATACTTACCAGTACATATTACAGGTACATTTCAGACAACATAAAGAGTTCAAAATAGACAAGTACGTAATACATTTTCTAACATCATGGAAATTTTAACTCATTTCTACAGAAAAGAAAAAAATGAAGCACTCGTCAAAAATGAGTCGAGAAAAGCGATCACGTCATTTGGGAGTGTGAACTGTTTCGAGAAGAAAGAGCTATCTACATTCGTAAAATGAAGAGAAAAGGAAATTTTAAAGAGGAAAACAAACATGATCAATATAATTGACAAAGAGGCGCATGAGGACTAAAGGGAATACGTGGCAATACTAGGACAATCGAGACACATAAGAAATTGACGAAAGACGTTGAAAAAAATCGGCAATAGATTCAACTCTTCCCGGAGAAGGGAACAGCAGAGAGACAGATGTGATGATTTTAAGGATGACATAAATAAATTGACGGAGTTTTGTAATGACCAAGTTAATATGCAAGGTGGTCATGTAACCAAAGACTAAAATAAACAAACTGAGAAACAGCATCCCCAAAGAAAACGCCAACATTGGTCATTGGTAAACAAGTAATTATTCTCTTAGATTGCGGTGAACCTCACCGCTAGGTAACAGATTAAACATGTTACGTCGAATGAAAATGGGAGACGAGACCGGNAAGTTGAATGAGAATGGTAGACGGGCACGGGTAGCGAGCGGGATGGCGCAGTCGGTAGGCGCATGAGCGCGCAAAGCTCATGGTCCCGGGTTCGATCCCCGGTCTCGTCTCCCATTTTCATTCGACGTAACATGTTTAAGTAATTATTCAAAAATCTATTTTACGTTTATTTATTTATTTATTTTTGATCAATTCAACAAATTATATAGTAAAATAGATAGACCTCTGGATGAAGAGACGATACAGAGGGAATACATCTGAAGATCAAAGGGAAAAATTTCGCTCTTTGGAGTTGGAGTGACATATATTTAAGGTGATACTTGGGAAGTAATGACTGTAGGTCAGTCACAAAGGACGATTCAGAAGGGCATGTCTGGAATGTGAGGTTATTGTAAGATATTTCTGCTCACGTTGTGGTACTGAAAGAAGCAATATCTTTTCGATGGGTAGTACTCAGTAAGTGTTGACAAATGAATAGTAGAGCACTTCGCCAACTCAGCTTGTGACTAGTCTTCGTCACTATCCGTCTCCGCAGACGCTCTCAAAGACCACTCACGGATTTGTACACCCGAGATGGGAATTGTTTTGAGCTTCAAGATGGCACAGTGGTTAACACCCCTTTGATCAGTGCAGAACCATCCGCGTTTAATTCCTGATTAAGCCAATTTCACCTCAACGAAGGAATAACATATTTCTAGGTGTGTAGGTAAAGGGAAGACAGCCTTATGTTTCACTTTTATTCTCTCTTTTATTCTCAGGGAGACACCATGAGCCGAGTTGCTAAAGGAAATGGTGCCAGTGAGTCCCAGACGAGTTCAAACTTATTTACTTATTTTAATTTTTGTGTACATCCTTCTCTTCACAAATAGCACTTTATTTTAGAGATCACAATAGACAAACAAATAAGCTAGCAAAAGAGAAAGATAGAGAACAAAGAAATTAGATTGAAAGATCTGTTTAGGGGTAAGTTCAAGGAGAAAAAAAAGGAGTATGGAGAACTTCAATAAAGAGAAAGCAACAAGAAATGGTAATATTGCAATTATCTATTTTTGGAGATTAGGTACACACACCCACAAAATTAAGTAAAAAAAGAGAAAGAAAGAAAGAAGTACAAAGATAATAGACCAAGAGAAAAGAAAGAACCCGAAAATCAAAACAGACACCGCTGCAGTAAGTAACAACTGGCAATTGCACCTGGCGCTTCGCAGACGAGTATACTAAGGAGACAAAGAGAAAAAAGTGTAATTTGGCTGTTTTCTGCAATCCCGGAATAATTACCGAGTTAGACGGAGTTCCTGCACCTTCTTCCCACGAGAGTTTGGCTGCTGAGAAGCAACGGGGGATATTCTGACACTGCAGTTAACTTCTCCGACGTCGCGTCGGGTTTCAACTGTTCTAGCATGCGTCCCGACCAATTTCGCGAAGCGTGAAGAGCAAAGACGGAAGAACGCGGACTTATAACGAGATGAAGAAGCAAGAGTTTCACCTATGAAAAGGAGTTGGTGAGACGTTCTATGCAAATGTTAGTGACGTTTACATGTAACGACCACTTTGATATGAACACTAACTACTACTGTTTAATTATTGTTTTAAACATTTAGAGTTCGAACACGAATGTACTAATAATAAGATTTAGTTTCTAAATCAAGTAACTGAACCGAAACCGATAGAAACTCTAGTACTTGGCAGTGAAGTGCTATTCCTCTCGTCTCCGATTATCCTGATCCTATTAACCGGTGGATAGAAACCGAAACCGTAATATATACGCTTTATATTTTAAATTATATCATAGCTAGATTCATTGAAACGAAGTAAATTATTTTCATACTTTTAAAAATAGTTTAAGCTTGCTACGTAACTGCTACTAAGATAAAAATCTGTATCCTGTTCATAGTACTCACTTCATTAAATTGTTCTTACGAATGAATTGAAATGATTTTGTTTTTGGGTTCTTTCGATGCAATAATTGAAAATAAACAGCATGAACCCTTATTGTCATTTAATTAATTACACTAATTTTGAAGGGATTTTATGAGACCACGTTTTTAGAGTTCAATAATTATTACCAATAATTAATATAGTAGAAAATATATTCAAGGAATTATGATAATTATACAAATTTCGTGTCAAACTGACTCAATTTTCGAACCACTACCCCAAATGCGTAACACAGTACAGCAATGAAAGCTCAGCTCCCTGAAGTTTATTTGTTTATTCGCACGAAGTCTTCATTGCCGTCTGATACTCCTTGCCGTTAACAGTGTTATATCGAGGGATCTTTTAATCCATCTTTTTCTCTAGAATCACATAGTACAGAATGTCCCAGAACTCCAAGTGAAAATTGGGGGGATGATGATGGAGAAAATTACTCGAAACAAACATTCTTATGTCCAGAAACGTCTCCCGGAGGAGAAAGAATGGCACCAAGAAGGAGTAAAAAACAAGACAGAAAAGCATGTAAAGCGCTTTATTAGGGGAATTGTATGTATTGCTGAGTATGTTCTAACTGCAGTATCGCAAATCCTTGCGACGACAGTGCGAGGTCTGTATCGCGGCTATCGAGTTAAAACTTAAATATCTGTGGAAGTTTCTCGTTGAACTTTGAACACCTGTACCTGTTTCTCAATTCCTATAATAAAGTACTTATTACTTATCTCCTTCATGAGACTTTACTACCTTAATGATTTTATGTTCCTATTCATGCGCCCTACCATCCCTTCAATTTTTTTTTTACGTGGACTTCTGGGACATTCTGTATTTGGGAGATCCTGTTGACGCCGAACGCGAAATCCATTTCTCCGAGCACGGTCATGGACTCCCTTGATTTCCGTGTTATTCTGAGCGCCGGTGCTCGGAGAGCGCCTCGATGGCAGGATACACGCACTCGGTGCGGCCGAGCGCACAGGCCGGGCGTCGCCGGCAGGAGAACGTAATGACAGCCAGTGAGTGTAGGAAGGCAATTAGGAGGGAAGGACGGCGGCCGTGCAAGGACGAGCCAAGGGCCGCAGGCAACATCTGTGGCCACTCGGTCAAAGGGCCCACGCGAAGGAGAGGGAGCCACGGCGGAGAAATTGCCTCAAGCACACGAGACGACGGCGGAAGCCAGAAGAGCAGCGGATTAATTTGTATAATTTTTTGACAAACCAGTGAACATTCCTAGAACGAAATTTTACGAAATTATAATAGTTCTAACATTTCATTTTGCTTCAAAGAAACAATACTACAATACTTTCGATGTAAAAGAAGAGGAAAAACTTACAATGAGAATACAGATTCTACTAAAATTAACGTCCATTATATAATCTAATTAAATAATTAATGAAAGATTTAGTACCTTTTATGGACGAATAATATGTATTTTGTGATCAGAACTCACAATGTTTCGTTTTTCGTTTTATTTGAATCACCTGACGACGACTTGAAACGAAGTCGAAACGTTGTGAGTTCGTATCACAAAATATAAAAAACTGTTCGTCCATAAAAGATCGGATGTCTTTCTTTATTTCTTTAATGAGAATACAGATTTGGATGTGAGATCCAAATTCATATTTCTCCAACCCTTTGGATTTGACATCCCGATTTTGGACTTACATCCCATCCTTATAGTATCCGAACAATAAGGTTGAGATACTTTATCCAAAAGTTTGGAGAAATCTTTTTTCCTCTTAATATGGATATCACAATTAAACCTTGGATTCTCTCCTCCTTAGTGTTTTCTCAGTATACGCTAGAGAAATGTCAAAATCATTTTAATCTTTCGAATTAAAGTCAATTTTTGATCGCTCTTCACATACAAATTTCGTTTCATTAAACTGTAAAATAATATTGAACAGATGCGCCATATCATTTCCACAAGTTTTCAAAAAATGTCAATAGTTATTAGCCTACAGAATCCGGAAGACTCCAAGGAATGAATGACAAAAGAGCGAGAAAATAATGTGACCATAAATTAATGTGTGATTTGGATTACACGCCATCGGAACACATGCCAGATAATTTCAATGTTTACTGTGATGTCGTCAAATTTATATCGTGGTTCATCAAAGAGTGCGGAATCACTGCTAGAAGGTGATTTGCAGAACGCTGAACCAAACATTGGAAACAGTTTTCATCTCCGAAATTGCTAATACATTTAGTCTTCCGAAAATTTTCGGCTACGCGTCAAGAACAGTATTAATTAATACCCCCAGATTATGTCGGTTATGACAGACTGTTATGCGCCAAAGCAAAATGGCAGACAACCGGAAGGCAATTCATTCGCAAAAGCGCACTCCTATGTCAAGAAAGTTCTTTCACGGATAAGCGCAACAGTGCCTTACTTGCCTAGAAGTTGAGCAACTTAACTACGGAACTTGGACGCTCCGCGTAAAGCTGGCTTAAAAACTAATTTTAAGAAGGCATTTCACGCGCGGTGGCTCTGCTTAAATCCTTTCAAGAAACATTCCCGCGTTACACCAATGCCAACAAAACAAAAATAAATTTTCCTGACATTTTCTCTACGAGTTTCCGTTAATACTTCGCCAAGTATCAAATATACGATTAGCAAACAAGATAACTTCGTTAACCCAAGTAATGTTATACTGAAAGCTTGGGATTTGCATGTAACTTACTTTTCTCAAAGAAGTAATGGATTTAAGGGATGCAAAGAGAAGTACGACTGGTAAAGTATGATAAATAATGCACCATGAGCAAAATTCGGGGCATTCTTATCACAAACACGAAGATTTAATCTTAATTAAAGTATTAAAATTTAATTCTCGAAAAAGATATCAATGTTGAATAGGAATGAAAATAAGGTCCGGTATTGGGAAAATGTAATTGGGATCAATTTAATAATGAGACGAATGGATTAAAGCAGCGTTATCGAACTTATCATCGCTTGCGAACCATATGCTAGACACTTTCGATCGATCGGGCCGGCACAGGATACGGCTTGGCAAAATAATGCCAAAAGTAAGATAGCTCAGCTTAAAGTTAGCTGTGATAGCTCTCGCGTTGGCTGTCTAGCGGACAGGCAGTAACATTACCTGCCACAGCTTATGCTGTAGCTGCCCTAAAACAGTTTTCGTCTGAACGCGATCAATTTTCTATCACTGCGGAAGCTAACTTTGTTTTGTCTGTGAGGAAGAAAGTTACGTCAACAGCTATAGCTTATAAGTTTTGCGCGTAACAGCTCAGCCCCGCTCAAAAATCCGACATAGCTACAAGAACCGTTGTTTGTCGACATAGACTCATGTCGAATCAATATTACATGCTTACTGGTTGGAAACATCATTTATTATAGGTTCCCTTTTCTTAGAGCTAATGCTGTACGATACAGAAGGTAGAAAATTCACGTTATAGTAGACGGATGTTAGCTGTGCGAGCTCATGTATTATCTGTCCGGCTGGCAGCCAATACATCAGCTACATCAGCTCAGGTATTTTTTTCAGTGCGACGAATACAATTAATGGGTCATATTTATTTATTTCTAACACAATATTTTGATTCTCATTTTTAATTTTTAGTACTATTTTATTTTTTTATTATGTTATGTATGACGGGGTAATTCCGAACACAATTTTCCATTTTCTCTCGCCCGACATGATACGTCAAATATTGTGACAGCAAAGATGTATAACACAAAGTTGTGCTCTCCAATGTTTGATGAAATATTTGATGTAAAATGTACCATCACTCGCAGGACGCCACTTGGAGTTAAATTATACTAAGTATAAGTTCATTCGTACATTTCGTCTAATACGTAATTCCTACATACTCCATACACAGAAATACAAGTCTTAAAATCGGCAGCAAACCACTTTTACATAATTTTCTATTCTGCCTCTTTTCCCAGTTTCATAAATATTAATCAACATACATGAACTTAAATGAAAATAATTCAAAGTTATATAATAGGTTGAAAGATCTTTATATAGTTTGACCTCATCCAAATCTTCAGAGTGTAGGAATTATTTCATAATATTTTGATGGCTATATTAATTCCTGACCTGAGTGGTAGGTTGGTAGGTTCATTAGTTAACACCTCTTAGAGATTAAAGGAGGAGTCTCGGGTACATCGTTTTTTCCACCTGACTAAAAGTTATCAAATGTCTTCTCCACGTGTAAGGTGGACGGAAGAAATGTATAAATATTTTAGTTCCCTTCGATTTTTCGATGAATCATCGTTAGAAGAAAATATCAATTTTGGCGTTCCAAAGGGAACAGTGTGGAGCAGCCAGCACAAAGACAAGTATCGACAGAGGTCAGGAGTCGATGTGAACGGGCAAGGCTATGACGTCAGAGAGGAGGCTGAACTCAATAGCCATCGTTTCCCTCGTGTCAGAGGTCACCCTGATGCATCATGGGGCGCGACAGCGTGCGACATGTCGATTGGAACGGATAGAAAGAAAGCAAACTCCACATACCCATTCACGTTTTATTATGCAATTGACTAAATAAATAACTCCTATCTCTGATAGCAATATTAATTAATATACAAGGGAAGCATTCAGATACAGACCACCAACCAAGCTAATAGATTCTGTTTTATATTTACACTCAATCGATCTAGTTCAGTCACGATATCACTGCTACCCAGTCTTCGGAGAAATATTCAAGAAGAATACGTAAGATTTCATGATCATAGATACATAAATCTTTTAACAGTACTATTTCTGTACAAATTAGTTATACAATCAATATATTCCAGAGGGGCAAACCTATATTAAATATTCATTCAAATTAAAATTATTTATCCCTAAACTCAAGTTGACAGCAAGCTACGAAACGCATTTGGCAAGCTTTAGACGTGTGACGGTCTGCGGAGGGGTTGATCCTAATTAACGCTAGAGTGGCGAAGTTATTAGCATTAAATGAATCATTAGGACTCGCGCACGTGTGGCATGTTGAAGGCAACGGCTCTCACATACGTCGTTGGTCCAAAGAAACCGAATTCTAGTGGAAAGATTCTACCACCCTTGAACCGATGTGAACTTGTACACACACACACACACACTTGGAAACGTAATTCCACAAGAAAAACAAACTTTAGACTCTCAGTGGGTTTTTTTCTCTCTCTATTGCATCGCATGCGAGAAAACACGATGTCATAACCCATACTCTATCGACGATGAGGGCCCAATTCATCATAAGACTGATGAGGCTGCAGTCTAGGGCGCCAGCTTTAGAGGGTGAAATAGAATTTTGCAGTTTTTAAACGTATTCATGGATTTTTTTAAAAAATTTAATCTAATTTGAGAAAGAATGAAACGATTTTAACGAAGCACCATTTCCGTCTCGTTCTCATAAACCACGTGGTTAGATTTTATTAAATTACGAAAAAATCTTAATCATCGTTTTAGAGTTGTAAGGCTTTCCAGTGTAAAGCTTTATTAATATACATAGTTTTGTTTCAAAAGGATTTACTAAATTAACCTACTTTAGGCTCATTTTTATGTCAGTCACTGATCTCACTCCAGGTCATAATATAAAAATTAAATAAGTAAAGCTTGTAAAACATTAACGAAAGCTTATCGAATAGAGTGTATATTTAGAAATAGTCAAATACGACACAATATTATGCTTCGAAGAGGAAGGGGCGGTTCGTTTGGGAGGGGGAGGGGGAGGGAGGGGGGAAATCGTTAGAGCTTTCTTTTCTTCATTTTCTTAAAAACTCATTTCCAGTTCCTCGATCATCTGGTCGCTTCCTGGGTTTCACATTATCATACTGTTTCACACCTCAGTCTCTCTTCTGTGTGCTTATTTTCTTTTAATATTAGAGGTACCTGTGCCCTGACAAGGATTCGAACCAACACCCTCAGCTCTCACATAGAATATTCGTATCAACTTACGTCACAAAGTTTTATATCCATAAAATGTTATACGTTCAACGAAGATTCACCCGCCTCTCACTCTTCAAAATTTGTATGATTTTCTTCTTAAAAAGGAAATGTTTGACATTATCGACCACATTCATCCACTACGATCTCTCTTTGTAAAGGAATGGTTTTCTTGTATTTAGGCCAAAAATTAACAACACATATTCACATTATACCGACGATTCCACCCTTATTGAGGTTTTCATCAGGGTTACAAAACAGAAACATGGCAACCAATCAGCATATAATACGCTGAGATTAATTAAAATAATTTAATTAAACATCACATACATAAAGTAACTTCTTTCAACCTACCATCACTCCACACATCTCACTCTCCTCACCCTCAACACTTTAGTACACATGGCTAACTTGCTAACCACAAAATGGTCTCCCTGTACAAGTGTTTGTATTTAAATGCATTAACTCAATACATAGAGTACCAACAAAAAAACAAACATAACATACATACCATCCCTACAAACAATTTACGAAAATTTGTAATACATTTACCACACATTATAATTACTAAAAGAATCAAAATTTAAAAATAAAATTTAGATGGCTTAATTAAAAATTAAATATATTAACAACTTTAATATACGACTCACCACCAACTCCGCATCCATACCAACCTCTGCGTAAAAAAGAAAATATTCCAAATACAACACACTACTTATTAAACATTGAAACAAATTAAACCATTGAAAATTGACTTTAAAAACTTTTCTCTCTCTCTTTAAAGTAATTAACCACCTGATAAAGCTTCTTCTCGATCAAATGTTTCTCTTCTCTCTGTTCTTTTCCGGCATCAGCAACAACTAATGTATTTCCTTTGCCTTCTGTGTCGGTATCTGAGCACTTTCATTGATCACTTTTTTCTAACAAATTACCCCCATTAAGCGGAATTATTAACTTGACACGATTCTAGAGCGGAGTGGTCCACAAAGAATAGACGACGCGGTGACGACCACTCACTGGAAAGGGGTGGGGGTAGGGTGCGTAGGGAGGATGGAAAAAAAAAATGACAAACGCTATGCGAAGCGGAAAGTCAGCAAGAACGTCGCTTACAGCTCAGCGCGGCTCAGCGAAAGCCCGAAACACAACGGGGCGTCTATTTCGGCATGGAAAAAGAGCACTGGGAAAAATCCCCACCTGATTCACTGAACCAACACTTGGGGGAGGTGGAGGGGGTCGCAACACAAACGGATGGCTACCTTGGTCTCCACATTCATTAGTTGTAGCATTAAACTGTAAATTTAATCGCGGATGAAATATAAATTTATTTATTTATTTTGATTTAAGTATTTATCTCGTAATGACGTTGTTAAGGTTCGGGAACGTTATAAACAAGTGTACATTAAAATAACCAATAATGAATAACTACATACGTTGATGGCGATCCCCTTGTACGTTCCCTGGTTGCTGCATAAGACCCAATGGCGGATCGTATAGGCCCCTTAACCCTTCCCCCCCCCATTGGACCTGAGCTCTCAACAAATAAAAGCATCCTTTGCCACTTCAAACAATTAATGAATTTGTTAATTAATATTGTTATATACTAACTAACATCGTTAATTGTTGATAATCTGTTTGAAGACTTGATGTATATTACCAGATGGTCGTGTCCTCCGGTCATCTCATTACTTTATAAGGACCTCAAGGTATGCTTCATGGAATCGAATAAAAAGAGCCAGATGAAATACTTCGCTGCTAACATATCCGGTTATCACATTTGGGATTTCTTAGACATAACACGATACTTGCTCGTGAAATAATTCATTTTTGGGTTAAATAATTCATATGTAATTATATCTTACTCTTTTCTTCGGAAAGAGTTTGTATTGCAACATTTTGATTTATTTCGCTACCGAGCTAATATATTTGGTTATTCATTCGTTTAAAATCACTTTTAATAATAAGTATGCATTCTTTAATGAAAATAAAATAGTATCTATAATATAAAATAAATAACATCATAAATAATTGCTGTACGTAAAAAAGATATCATTTTAAACAAATAGTTTGGTAATTACAAAAAATGTCAACCAAACTGTTTTTCCTCTTTTCTCCCAGATTACCAGATAGTTTCCATGATGCTCGTTGCACAGCGCCACCGGTCTAGAGCGAAATAAAAAGTTGTGAGCCGACTTCTGCTTGGAGTACGCGTGAAATATGCAAGTGACGTTGGTCTTGCCCGAGGTATGAACAATTTCTCTACTTCCTACGAACACAAAAAATATACGATCTTCGGACAACATTTTTAACGCACATTTAACGTGTACGTTTAGGGACTTGCGCAGGAAGGAAAAAAAACAGAAGAACCAGAAAAATAAATGCACGAAACCGTCAAAGGAATCTTTGTGGACATGCGAGAGTCATTCCTGATATTACATTAATCCTAAAACTAGAATTACCGTCAAATCCTAGCTGCAAGAATGTCTAATGTTTTTATTCTTATTATACATTCCATAAATGACAACGAAAAAGCTAGTAACGTTTCATTTTTCGAAAGATTCAAAGAAAACATATTTGTTACAACAATACCCGAAGTAATGAAACTCACATATTACATTTTTTAAATAAATTTCATTCAAACTATGTCTGAGGAACAAAACTAAGAACTTATTGAAAAGTAAGTCAACAATAAATTGCAATGCGGAAAAATGAAGAAAAACAGTTGGCAACATTTTAACTCACAACTTTCGAGTACCGTCTCGTGGAAAAGCGCATCATCAACGGTCAGGTAAAAATTGCGCAGTACCTGAGCTCGTACTCGGGATTTCCTGTTTTGACTGCAGATGGGCTATACCACCTGTAGCACACCTGCCGCCAAACCAGGTCCCAGGTTCGAGTTCCGGCTTATCGCAATTTTCACCTAGCCGTTGACGATGTAGTTGGCTGAGAATCTACACAACGTTAAAGTACTGCTACTTTTGTTATGTTTTTTTTAATAATCTAGCAAATACTTTGGTATCATTATTATCCTTCTTCAATGTTTCCTCCAACAATATTTATTCTTCGTTTGTTTTGGGTGATAAAGGTACTTNGTAAAAATTGCGCAGTACCTGAGCTCGTACTCGGGATTTCCTGTTTTGACTGCAGATGGGCTATACCACCTGTAGCACACCTGCCGCCAAACCAGGTCCCAGGTTCGAGTTCCGGCTTATCGCAATTTTCACCTAGCCGTTGACGATGTAGTTGGCTGAGAATCTACACAACGTTAAAGTACTGCTACTTTTGTTATGTTTTTTTTTTTAATAATCTAGCAAATACTTTGGTATCATTATTATCCTTCTTCAATGTTTCCCCCAACAATATTTATTCTTCGTTTGTTTTGGGTGATAAAGGTACTTCGTTTACCAAAAATCAAGTTTCACATTTTTTATGATAGTATGATTTCTTATTCACAAAAATTCAAAGCACATTTGTATAGAAATATCCAAAAGTTGATCTTCGGAAATGAGCTTTCAGTGTTACGCACTAAATCAAAAACATTCGTTTCATAACAAGTATTGGGTTGCAACGTTACTGGGCACGGACCCTTCTGACTGCGGTATTTCCGCTGGGCGCTACAGGTTCTCTTCCAGGGTGGGATGAAAAGGGACTTTCTTGTGGGACGGTACGTGTACACCCGATCACACATTTGATACACTACACAGCGTCATTTCAAAAGGTAAGATTTATTCCTCCCCCTAAAAAAGGGTGCATCTTTCTGTAAAAAAAATCTTAAATAAGAAATCCTTCTATAACTATTTTTCTGCTAAAAGAAACTATATCCATTATCACTATTCCGATTTTTGAATTCATGTTTTATCACCCTCAAATAAGAAAATGGTTTTTATTTTCATTATATTTATTATTTTCTTCAAATCGAGGAGATTTAAACAAATTGAATAGTTTTTGCAGCTTCCTCCAGTGGCTCCAACGATACTTCGAGAAAGCTAAACGTTACTTAATAAACTATTGGGCACAATTATGACTCATCTAATGGTCCATTATAGTCGAAAAGGTCCAAATATCCGCCTCAATTACGAAACGCAAAGTGAACGCAATTTCAGAAAGGAAAATGCCTCAATTTCGAAACTCCATAAATCTCCCAAGAATCTACGGGGTCAAGTCGCAATAAAACGTATTACGACTAGGTGAACAATTCTCGTGTTCGCTATAAAGCAGACAAATCTTTCAGTATTCAACCACTATTCTCCCTATGACTGATATAATAAAGTTATATTTTCCAACTTGCAGCACCTGGCGATTTACTACAGAAATAAAGAGAATGAGCTATTTGTCACTGTGTCACTACGCCTACTAAAATATCATTTCGCAGAAAATAAGATAAGCAAATCACGAGAATATTTCGGCTTAAGAGCAATGTTTGAACGTTTAATGTGTATATAGAAGCATTCATACCTCTCATTTCATAAATTGTTGGAATAATGATAGATTTTTACAACATTATAAAAAAAATTTCAATGAGTTCTAGAAGATTTAAAAAGTTTCAAAAACCAAAATTACTCCTCAACCTATCAGTTTATCTTACCATGAAGTATCTACAACTCATTATTTATAAAATCTCAGTCTGCTGCCACCATAATATTCTCCGAAAGGCAGAATATATTGCCGCCCATGGCGGAAGGTGGACAAGATACCCATCTCTGCTGTGATAATTTTATGGTATTTATGATACAACCGCCAGAAAGCATGAGACTAAAAGAACGGTCCATGATTGGGCACTTGAACATATCATTTTCATTAAAATTGCTTCAACATATTGTGTGAAATAGTACATATATACCAATTATTTTAAATATACTCAACATTCGTACGGTTTTTGAAAGTCATACTTAACTTTTCTGTCCTTCTTCTCATAGAACATCTGGAAAATCTCATAAGGCAGTTCCTGGTACTATGCCAATATTGAATCAAATTGAAAAGGGTTTTACTTGTTATTTGCAATATGTTTACAATGTATCATAGTTTTGGTGGGGCTGAAGGCTCGTTCGCTTGTGATTTGGCCCTGTAGTTGCCGTGGGTTCTGCTTACTATATCCTGGTATTCACTATTAAGAAACTTGCCAGTTACGCCTTCCGCACTGTCAGTCATAATCGTGTGCGATCTAGCAATATATACTAATGTTAACGAAACAAAATAAAGTTTAATTTATGTTATTTACCCTAAATATGAATATGATGGAATTAAAATTTTACGGCTACTGGTGTGTTACATATTACATATCATAACATATTTACAAATCACTTTTTCGTTTCTTCATTTCACTTTTTCATATCTTACAATCATTTTTTTTCATTTCATCATCCACCAGAATTAAGGAAGGCCGGCAGAATCATTCTCATCCACTACTTCTAACTCAGCAATTCTATTCTCTCTCTTTCCTCTAACTGTATTGAAGAAATTTCCAAGGATTTGCACGATTATTCCTCATGACTTCGATACCTAACGTCACATCTCGCGGTCTACCCCCCAAGTTTCCCTCCCGTAGCCAAAGTTTCCTAGATCGTTCAGTTGCAACGCACTGTAACAAGATATGTATCCAGTCTTCATATTCTTCGCAGAGTGGACAAATATGATTCAACAGAATTCTCGATTTTCTTAGTTCCCAACCCCCAAGTCTGAACCATGCGTAACCCGCTCTGGCGGCTTTATTTAGCCAGTCAATGTATGGCTTCCTCCCCCCATTGACCTGCAACTACTACCTGAACTATAAGTGAACGTTTTTCTAATCTATTTATTACAGTTATCTGTCTTTCGTGATTATGTAATGCCAATTTTATTTCATTCAAATCTGCTCTGTAATTGTCTATGTATAATTCATTGTCCCACATGTTACTGAAGTTTAGACTAAATAAAAGTGTTTGTATCTTTCCCCTCCAACCTTCTTTTGTACTTTCTTCGCAACAATGTTTGACAATTTCATTCCTAGAACCATTCTTGATTTCTAACCAGTATTTAAGCGTCCTCCATGCAGATAACATGGAAGGCAACGACTTCCTTCTCGACCACCACCCCACCACCGGGGGTGCCAAGTCCAGCGCACGCCTCTCCACCACAACGCCAGCCTTTCACCCCCGGAAAGGCACGGGTCAGACACTCTCCCCCTCACGGTACACCGCTTCCGCAGCGCGACGGACCCAACACGCGCTTGAGATCGGCAACATGGGTCCCTGCTCCAAGTGCGGCGAAAGCAGGTAGGCCGGTGACAAAGCGCTAGGGATACAAGCATCAAGAGCTTGTAATAGGATGTTGGAATGTTGAAGGAATTCGTAGAAAGGCTAGATAAGGAAATTTCTGGAAAAGTTTATCATCTTGGGTCGTGTTGAAACTTGGAGTAGAAAGGGGGAAACATTTGAAATCAATGTATATACGATATTTTCTAAGTCTCGAGAGAAAAGGCAAAAGAGGTAGGTATCCAGGAGGGGTTGAGGTTCTTTGCAAAAATTCGAAGATTTACAGTTATCAAGAACTACACACGAAATTAGATAGTGCAATTGCTGTGAAAATTAGAGACACTCGTCACAACGGTGTAGGCATTACTTTTATTCTTATAATTGTTTTTCGCCAATTACGGGAATCCAAATACTTTACTAACAATTTATTGGACAATATAAGCACAATTATTAATAATTATTCGATAAAATATTCGCCTGTTGATTTTATAATAATGGGAGATTTTAATGCGTGAATCGGGGAATAATATCCGGGTTAATTTTTAAATTATAAAATATTCTTGAACAGAAAAAATGTACATTAAATTTCTAACAAATTACATTCTGTACCGTTTTGTCACCAGACGAACGGAAAATGCTAAAGAGCGTGATTAAATTGATAAAAATTCTACAATGGATCTAATTGAATTACAACTTGAGAACTACAAACTTTTAGAGAAAATGTCTTCATACGAAAATGAAATACATTAAACGTCCTACAAAACGCGTTATCCTGGATATTATTTTTCTGACAATCTGTTTATCCTCTTGTGTGCGTTGAAGTTTTGTGCACATCTATGTCGAAGAGTCGATACGTATCATTTAATTGCATCAAATAGGATAGTTCTGATTTTTTGATATGATGAACCGAAATTTTCGACCTCGACTGAAGTACCAGAAATAAACAAAGAAAGAAGAAAAAACAGGAAAAATTCTACAATTCTCAGTTTGCATGGATTTTAACTTTGAAGCAATGGGTTTTAGAAATAAAATGCTACGTCTTTTTTTTTTCAATTCTGTGAATTTACAAGAGGTAAAGACCAGAACTCGAACCGTATTTGGACCACATACACCATGCAAGGAAAAAAGTACAGTTGACTCTACAACATAGATGTGTACTTAAGATCAACGCGCACAAGCGGATAATAAGATCGTCAGAAAAAAATACTCTGAAAAACACATTTTGTTGGACATTCAATAAATTTCATTTTCGTATAAGGACGTTTGCTCTAAAAGTAAATAGTTCTCAAGTTATAAACAAAATAGGGGGAAAATATGTTTTTTGATCCATTGTACAATCGCTCTCTTAAACCTTATCCGTTCGTCAAAATGACACAGAATTTGTTGGAATTATATAAAATCTTAGTAATTTATTTGAGTTTGAGTTTGTTGTTGAAATCTGAACCTGCAGCTTCGCTCTTTCCCCTCCTTCCTTGTTTTCCTGGTAATTTTTTAAATTAAAAATTATCAAACTGCTGCTAAAAAGAATAAATTTTATTTGAACATGAATGAATTCTTTATAATATTAGAGAAACATCTGATACATTTTATACAAAATAGCTGACAATAAAATATAACACATACTAGGATATTTTCTCTCTAAGAAGCATTCAGTGACTGGATTTGGAAACTTAAATTTAATATTCAGATAATTGCTTGAGAATTCTAGAAGTTTCCAAACATCAGTGGTGTAGAATTTTTTTATACAACTTGTTCTTATATATTATTCTTATACTATATATATTTTGTTATTATATTTCTAATTTTATGTGTCGACCTCCGAAAACATGTAAGCAATGGCTCTCTTGTAGTCAACACCTGCTCATACATTACTAACAACAGAAATTCAACAATAAATGAGCAATTCATGAGAAAACACCGTAATTATAAAAATAAAAGAAGAACTTTCATGGTTGAAAAAAATATTTTGACGAAAAATCGAAGTTTAATCTAAGCTTTCTTGGCGTCCAAACCTTTCATTTTTGATATTCAGACGAATAACCAAACCTGCTGTTACAAAGATCTGTATCATTGTTTCATTCATATCATAAACTGCATAAAAATCACATTTCATGATTTAGAGGGAAATAAATATTGTGTTAGAAATAAAACCGGAGCCAAAAAGTTCTCCAAAGCCTAAGTGTTTGGTTCTAAAACCCGAAGTGCCGAACGTAGGTGCACTATCTAGAACCAACGCATTTACTCTAGTGCAATACACAAAATAATTGTTTTCCTTTCAATCATATGTTACATGAAAGCATCAAGAAAATTATAATTGGAATTCTACGCACACTGTTCTCGGAATCAGAGGCTGCAAAAACTGATATATTCATCAAAATTTCGCGACCGTTTATTTTTCACGATTACAATATGGGCTCTAATGATCTTGCCGTTGACGAGTCCTAAAACTCCACACAAAAAATAACCACGATTACAATACTTTTTATATACTATGTTAACAGAAGCTTTAGAAACTCAGTAATGTCAGAAATACGTCGTGTTTTGGTTCATTTTTATTGGAATTATGTGTAGAATCCAAAAAATTTAAGATAATGGGAATAAAAATAAAAATGTTTAATTAATAGCACTTTAAATAACTCTCCACTAAGGGACTCATGAAATCCATTTCCAGCAGGTCGAAGGGTTGGCAGGTGGGTGCGCGGCGGGTGGCTAGCCATTAGAGCAGATAGAATCTGTCGAGTTTGATGGTACCCAAAATTTTTAATCCCTATCCCGACTCTATGACCATCAGGAACTGTCGAGTTTAAGAACTCCGACGGGACTGCAGACTCTACGGCCAGGTAAACGGCTTACGGGAGCGACCACCAAATACGTCCTTTCACTCCGGCATCTCGCGAGCAACTCAATCTATGCCAATATAATCACACAGCGAAGCCGAGGATCAAGTGGGCTTTCGGCTCACTCCTCCCTTTTGTATGGTGAAGGTATATTAGATCTTCTTCCACTATGGCCATGGTAATCATCGTGTTTAAGATCATAGGCAACGTCCTGTCAAGTGGGTTTCGGCTCACTTCTCCCACTTACACCATGATATTCAAGAAAATATATACTATTCATTGCCGATTATTATTTCCAAGCCATGCTGTAAAATTTGGGAACAACTGAACGAGCGGTACCACGAGGACCATTGTACAAGCTGTGAAGACGGCTGTACAAGCGTCGACTAGACGAACGAATTCTAAGTAACTCTGGACCGCTGCAGTGTTTCCAAGTAAATTCAGCGCGGCTTGGAAATGTTCGTTGGTTGTGATATTATTATACGTTCCGTTTACACACTCTCCCGTTATTTATCAGGTTGAAACACGACCCCTGAGCAACGAACCTCATAAAAATTTTAAACTCAACCAAGACCCGAACACTCCCCCACAAACGAGCTCTTTGTGTCCACACCTCGAACGGGAGCCAAACCTTTCTCATACGTTTTCCCACGGGTTGCAAGTCCAAGTCGAACAGTAAACCGCGCTAAGGCCGTAGAGGCGTCTCGTTACGGCTACACGTAATCGAGAGTTAGGGTCGCATATATCGATTCTCCGCCGAATTACTTCTCGACACGGACGTAGAGATGAGGACGAGGGTTGGGAAGGAAGGAAGGAAGGAAGGGATGACGGGAGGGGGGCGGGGATTATCCTCGCACGAACATGGCTCGCAATTCCGCATTAGCACTAGTGCTGGGAGGCAGTATCGTTGCTACGAATTTACGGTTTGCAGTCCTCGTTATCGTGATAGTACAGACAGTTTAGCGCTCCCGAGAGGGTTGTTCTTGATGAATCAATTGTAGGGAAGCTAGATAATTCCAGGGTTCTAATCGTTCGAGAAAACGATGTCGGAGTTGCTTTTGTTAAATTACAAATTGAACGATATTAAGACAAGGTGATTTGGCTGTATAACCACGATTGACAAATATTGCGATGTGAAAGTCTGCGCTTCACTGAAATTTCAAATCTTCCATATATTTTTTTATTTTAACATAAATAAAATCACACATACAGACACCAATAGATTTTACGAGCGTAATTATGATTCATTAAATGATTTCTAGGATAGTATCAATAAGTAATAATGAATGTTTAAAAACTTAAAACACCAATAGATAAAAACTGAAATATTTTACACGTACGAAAGTATAAAAACCTGTCAGGAATGGTTACTAGAATTTGAAACGTTTTTGACTTGGAGATGGTTAAGACCTGTAATTATAATATATGCATCATTGTATTTGAGAGGAGAGGAGAAAGTAGTTACAAGGAACATTCTTTTAATAAACAACTATTCCATAAATAATTCTTAAGTTGTTGCTCTCACGTGATGTGAAATAGCACTAGATTGTCGACTCGATAAAGAAGTGCGTTTTCTATTGAGTACGTTCACTGAGTGAAAATGCTTTTGTTAATTTCATATTTCCTGAAACATTACGTGAGGTATGTTTGTTTGCAGCGTGCAATTATTTTGGAGTCGACTCTCCACTGTTTCCTACAGTTTCCAATTTTTTATTTTTTTAGAACTCACGACTTGCTTGTTTCCTTTTTAGGAAGGGGAGATTGAAAAAAATCGGAACTCTAGATGATGGTAGTATGGAACCGCCCTCCCTTCTCAGCGAATCTTCTTTGGTAGAAGTGTTTGATTAATTATGTTATGATGAATGAAAATGCGAGGCGGGACAGAGATTCGAACTCGGGACATTCACCTTAGCGCGCTGAGGCGCCACCAACTGCGCCACCTCGTTCGCCTCTGTACCCAGTCCACTTGCGAGACATTCAACTTGCGAGACCCAGAGACCTGTGAAGTGATCTCATAGAGCTTACTATCCTCATGAGGTGACTCCCATAGGAAGTATTTTATTTTCCCCACCTTTGCGCTGAAGTAGAACTATCCGCTGGTCAATCATATTAGTACGTAAACATAAAATATATCCCTTAGGAACTAGCCAGAGTACAAATGAGGTATTATTAATTCTTTAAGTGAAACACAAACTAGAATTTCGATTTTTTTTCACTGAGATGTAAGTGATCTATACCAGTTTCGATCTAAAATACTGTTTTATTTTAAATATATTAAAATACTTAAATTGGCACTGGAAAAGCGTCACAAAACGTTATTACCATCATCTTCACAATCAAAATATGGAATCTGTACAATTCTGTCTGAATGCCAATAATGAGACAAAACCCATCGATGCTTCTTTACCCACGTCCAACTGGAAACCAAATAATATGTTCGTAAAATCAATGAGAGAGAAGTGTTCAGTATTTCAGTCTACTTACTGTACATACGAACAAACAGGAAAAATAATAAATACTTTAGTTATATCATCCATGAACATATTTCGCATGAGAAATTTATATATTCGTTCCATATTCGGGAATCGTTCTATATAATTCCCTGCCCAAGAATATAAAAGACATTATGAAATTGAACATCTTCAAATCCGCGGTTAAAAACTACCTCCTGCACCAGTGCTTCTACACTGTAAAATAATTTATTGATTTTAATAAAAGGTAAATTCGTCTTGTACTTTATCGCGCCATTGCTGTAGCACTTTTTAAATAACTTATAACAATTTCAAAAACTAATTTCTTGCATGATTGTGTTGCAGTATGGCTCATATTAATGTAGTTTTATGTGTACTTAACTTGGCACGGTTGTGTACATTAATTCTGTAGCCCCATCCTGGCCCGGATTTTTCTCCGTTTTTCCTTCGGGTAGAGGCGGATTTCTTATACAGGTTCTCTAGGCTTTGTCTAGGGGCGTTGTTTATTGTAACAATAAATCGTGAATTTAGTGGGTTCTTTTTCAACTCTTATGATTTTTAAACACTATACTCAGAATAATCTATAGTTCGATAATAACTTGTACATGTAAATTTACAAACATATTTGCGTTAAATTACAAACATATTGACATTATATATGTATTATAACTCGCAGCTAACTTTTTATCTTATCTAGGAACTTTTGCTGAAATTTTTGAATCCGCCTCTGCCTTAGGGCCCTTGATCGGAATTGATGGGATGGTCCCTTGCTTGCTTCCGGAGAGTAAATTAGTTTATTGTCCTCCACGTGGTCATACGCAGTCTGTACTGTTTTTTTGACAATAAATTTATTATTATAGTAATAAAATCGAGTGTCTATTTACATAATACGTACTTTCTTGTTGAAATATTATCCTTTGTGATTCTTTTAAATTGTTTGAATAACTTTTCCTTAAATTTTGTTTTTCCTTGTTGTTAACAAAAGATTATTTTCCTTTACTAACTGTTGGTTGCAAAATATTCTGTATGTAAAGGGTATTTTAGATTATAGTAATGCACTTCGAAGGAATTTAAATGATACTATTAAACTTCTTTCTATTTTCTGAAAAATTTCTTACGTTGGAAATAGCTGTGTTTGAACAGACACTTCTCATGTGATAATCATTATATTTTACAACGAACCTTTCAGAACAAAAAATAAGGAGGATTCATTTTGCTAACGATATTCGAATATACCATACTTTGCATTATACGGAGGTTAGACGTGACAAATTTATCACGCGTCACAATAGAAAGCTGGAATGTGGCGGCAAATGCTGATGAACATTTGATTGCATAATTTCTCAATGAATCATGAGCTGAAGCTAACGATGCAACATTAGAAGAGACAAGTCGTCATAAAATTATCATTGGAACTCTCGAGTGGATTGAGAGCTCAATGCAAACTATATGCCACATTATTTCTGTCTTGGGAAACTTGAATAAAGTTAAAAGGTATATATGAGGATGTTTGAACTCATTTAGTTACTTCAGACCAAATTACACAGTCACATATAATTGAATTACTACTTAGTGCTTCAATGTTAAACTAGACACCTTAGAACTAATGAAGTAAAATTTTAAATCATCCTCTAATATCTGCTCTGGCATTAAATCTCGAGTAATTTTGATCCCCTTCGCTCCCTTTCCTGTTGGAAATCGGTAGACACTCGATTAAAGGTGATAACTACCGGAGCTCGACATTCGCTGATAATGTTAACCACCTATAATTCACAAAACACCCACTACGTCGCACCTCACCCGAAAATTGCAAATTATTTTTTGTAGTGTAATAATTTATTTATGCAATGGTTAACTTACCTGAAAACGAGTAGGACATGACTCTGCTGCTGATTTCTATAAAAATGGTACGTATCGTTGCTGTTTTTCAAATAAATCCAATAACACTTCATGTAAACAATGTTAATACATTTCTTCACTATGAAGATACTGCAGGTTACTACTATGACTGTTGGTTTTATAACTCATCAAATTAAAGAGAATGTAGGTTGCTTTTTATACGCCTTCACCGAAGACACGTTCCACCGATAGTCGCCAATAATCAGGAGAAAACTTTATGAACATTGGAGAATCATTCTACATTACAGCATTAGAAATCCCGAACTCAAACATACGTAGTACAAATTTTAATTACTTTTAGAAATCATTCATTAATTTCTGGAACTCTAGTTGTACGGGAGACCTGCCGTTTTCACTCTAAACGTTATCTCACAGATAAATCCGCGCAAGTCTTTAATTCTATTGCATTATTTCATTACAACACAAGGCGACCATTTTTCCGACCAATGAATCTCAGATCTGCGAAACTCTCATCCCGCATTTACAGTTCATTAAGCCACCAATTAACTCCGTTAAACCCACTTAGCGAGATACATTGTAAACATCTCTTGACTCTTCGGTTTTCGTGTTTTTTTGAGGGCAAATTCAAATTTCATTTTCTTCCATGGAAGTCATGCGAGATTACTCCAATTACCCGAGCGGGGAGAACTGGACCAAGCTAATTGGAGAAGCGGTCGTGGTTATTTGCAGCGTAATTGGTTCAGGCACAAAGAGGAGGGGTTTCGACGCCGCGCCCGATAGTCATATTGGTCACGTCAACAATGGGATGGAAATAGTCCTATTCGCAACAAATCAAAATAAGTCTGAATGAGCTGTCCAGAAATAGTCTTATATTCCAAATGTATTCAATGTTAATTGTCAAGTTTTCGATTGATATATAATTTTTTTTAGAGTTATCGCGGAGACAAAATTCTTCCCTAACATACACATACGGTTTTACTCATCACAAAAGAATTGAAAATAGCAAGGAGCCGATTCGTAAAGATCAGAATGATCTCAAAATGTATTTTCCAACTGTTTAAAATACTTCCTTTACATATTCTGTATAATGGGAAAGTAAAAAATATTCAATCTCCGGAAATCATTCACTAAGCACTCTTCGACTTCTTCATTCATAGTTAGGTATAGAACAACTAAAAATTAAAAAAAATTTGATAATGAACATTTCTAGATTTATCAGTAACTTCAAAGCAACAAAAATCGCAAAGAAAATTTCATTTTAAATATTTTAGAACGTCATTTTTTTTGTCTTTTAAGAAATGTTGCCCCTCCAAAACCATTATACAACACATCTATGCATTTAAAATGCAAACAGTTTTAGAACATGTCTCAAAATCTGCGAACATCATAAATTAATGTAACCTAAACCACTCTACACACCAATTCCTTTTTCCGATTTCGAAATCATTTCTCTAGAGATGTTATATCATTTATAACATTTTAACATTTCTCAAATATTTGGGGTTATCAGGAAACTCTAAAACGTGAATTTTGAAAAACCTTCCAGTAAAAAAAGAAAGTGGAATTATACTTCCTTATATCGTACAATTCTATTTATATTATTCTATTTACACAAAATGAAAATATGATGAACTCTTCGCGAGGAGGTGGCGCTGAAATATTTTGAGCTCTACTCAAAACATTGACGATGAAAATATAGGACAATAATACTCATGCATAATTTTTTATTAATAATTGTTAAAATTAAGTTATATATTTATCAGATCAATTATGATGATTTGTTATTGCTGAGCGAAATGATAGTGTTTCATACATATCGTAACTACGTATTAATTATTAACATTGAACTTTAGTCATACCCTTTGCAGAGTTCTCTGACAAGTCTCTCAAAGAGAAATTCCGAAATAATTGTTGAACACGGTAACCACCACGAAATTGTGTCACTAAACATTTCCCAAGATCTCCTCCAGCACTTAGGTCAGCCTTCTCCAACATCACAACCTATCCGAACTGGTTCCCACGTGGACTTGTGTCTCAGAAGCGCAAGAATATGCTTCTGCACTCCGGTAACATCACTCTATACTTGTTCGTCAATTTAATCACCACTTCCAAATACCCATTTGCTCAGCTCATCACTTGGCCTATTACAGTGGCAAGTTCCAGAGCGCCGTAAAGGCCAGCCAAGTGCTCATGCATCAGCCGCAGTTGAACCTACGCCCTCCAATAACTCGCATAACGACCTCGAGATCCCAGCAACTTCCCCTCCAACGGCAACTGGTTGGAGAAAACGGTCGTCTCAACTTTTAACGGCGCTCTCTAGGCGCCTCAACCCGTTCCCATCCCCGTCCCTGACATCCTCAGAGCGCTGCCGAAATTTAGGGCACTACTCGGGGAAATTCTGCGGTATTGCTGGGAGGTCGCGAAGCCGATCCTACTGGTGATCGTCGTCTGCAACGGCTCCTTCCAAGTCAATCTGACACAAGTATCTATGTAGTAAGTTCCAAAAGTTTCTGGTCAGACCATTTCGAAGAAGAATTACTGTCTGATACTATAGTCCTCGTGGTGAAAGAATACCAACAAGACGCAACCAATGGAGTGAAAGTGCGGCGTTGCCATGTCTGATGCAGGCCAAGGTTGTCACATCTCCGGTGGAGAGGCGAATTTCAAGCAGCCTCCTCGTGACCAAAAGTTAGATCATCAAGATGTAAGTCCGTCGAATTTGGCATATCTATTACTGCCGATTCAACGTATCGGCTGATATAGGCGGTAGCATGCGAACGTAAACTCAAAAATCGCATTGACGCGAGTAAAATGTCCATGTGTCTACAGTGAGAGGAAAAGTCTAGTATTGGTTCCTCGACTGTCACGTAGTCTTTGGGGTTCTTCCCTTGTTACTTTTATTTAACCGCGAATACTGTGGTCGGAATGTAAAAGAAATTATTGCCACTCTGGACAGGTGCGAAACAACGGTTCGTTGAATTTTCCATGCATATTTATGAATGAACAAGGTCAGTACGAGCTGCAGGAGCATGAACATTTACCTGCGTTCGACCGTTTTTTTTAGTATTGCCAACAGAACAAAGCCGCAGTTCTTCAATACATCGTAACTGGCAATAAGACCATAGTTTTCTACCATGATCCTCTGAGCAAATGAGAATCCATGACATGGCCCCTTGTCAGAGAATCTTCTCCAAACAAAGTAAGGGCGAACCTTTTTTGCAAGTATTATTCTGGTGGTCCAAAACTAGTATTGGCCGAATTTGGGTTTCGTGCGTAACACACACACACACACACACAAACTCACTCTTTTGCAAATAATATGCTTTATCATGAAGAATTCATTGAATTAAAAAAACAACAACAGTAATTTAGATGCATTACCCATGAAGTAAAAAATAACAAATGTAATATTTATATACGAGTTGTAATATAATGTATTACAGTATTAATATAATATATTAGTAATAGTAATATACTGTATTACCTATTTCTTAGTTTATTGAGCCTTTTGTGGTAAGTGAATTCCAATTAAATAATTAATTAAAAACTTACGACCTTTTATGGACGAATAATATTTATATTTTATGTGAAGAGTTCACTAAATTCAATTCTCATTTATTTTACAATTATTTGTAATTATGTACCCATCGAAATACAATAACGGGAATTATGATTTTGCATGTTTTCTTTTCTTCGCAAATTGGTTTTAATTTTGAAAATTATAACAATACCAATAATCAACGTAACTATGTTACATTGAACAGAAAGAAAGAAACGAACATAATTTCTGGAGCAACGCCGAACAAAATGACCTAGTATTGGTTTAAAAAAATGATTTATTGAAGATACATATTGAATAAAACAAGTTTTTTTTCTTCTATTAATATGAAGGAGATTAAGTAGTATACACATTCGCGTCATGTTCGTGAATGCCGCCATCTTATCGCTGAACACCTCCGCTTCCTATTGTATGTTCCCTCAGCAGCAGCCGCCGGCGGCGCCCGTCACATCTCCCGGAAGCGAAGTCCCAAGGAAAGGTTCGCGATAACGTCACCAGGGGTTTGGGAATTTAATTAAGTGAAAATACGAGGCACGTAATTGACGACGGGATATGTGTCGCGAAAGTTTCCGACAAAGGAGGAGGTGACACAAGTGACACGGGAATGTGCAGGTGACAATATGGTGCGGATACACAAACGCCCGAGTGGAATATTTGGCACCTCAGTTCTTATACGACGAAAAGAGTCGTCTTGATCGAAAATGTTTTGACCTCTTCTTCACTACAATATATTTGCTGCAAAAGCTCTTTAACGTTCGTTAAATCATTGCCGTTTCAGAATCCAATATTGACTTTACTCGGGATTTGGTTTTTTGTTGAACATACCTTTTTGTTAGCACGGAAAAGACTAACATCTTATTGCTCTCAATTATTTGTTATTTGTTCGGTTAGAGGGTTTGAGATGAGAAACACATGGTGAATGTGGATGGTTTTGGAAGAAAAAATGTGAAGGAGGGACGAAAGGTGACATAAATATTACTGCTTTATAAATTAATGATAGACTTTTTTCGTTTCAATGTTGTTATATTAATATCGTTGAATCAAATTAATTTTTCTCACTGATTGTAATAATTGATAAAATTGCATTCTTGAATTTCGTAAAAAAATTTTCTTCTTCTGAGACATTAGTCACATACAAACTACCATATTTTACACTTTTCTTACGTTCCTTATAGTAAAAATGTAAAAATTAATTACAAAACAAAACTCTCCCGGATCCGGATAAAATCGGTCATCCAGTAATTGCGTAATCCAGGGTGAAAGGAGGATGATAGAGAGTTTGGTACATTGTGTTACGGCGAGGTAGGGCTATTTTATTCCTGGTTAAGAATAAATGAAAGAAGTGTCTACTAGTAAAATATTTATTCAAAAAGTAGCTGGCATAGCCAGCTTGGCTACCAGCTTAGATGGCGCCAGCGTAGCTGGAATAAATATTTTACTAGTAGACAACACCACATATTTCATTTATTCTTAAAAATGAATACTAGTATCGCCTCACCTATATCCAACTAAACTGTATTCTTCGTATTACGTAACGATATTTTATAGGATTTGTTTCATAAGACACAATTTAACTTTAAACTTTGTCACTGTAATCAATGAACTTGGAGGATTTGAAGAGTACAAAGCAACGAGGAACGAACAATTAAGTAACTTAATCAAAATGTGTCCCCATATTTTGCAAAAGACAAAATAAAAACTTTTGTTAAGAGCGGGGGGGAGGGGGACGCAGGTAGGACTAGCGTTACGTAATTATTTGAGGGGGTGGTAAGAGATGTAGTTACAGGTGCGTTATGAAGACTTGGAGAGTTTTTTTAAAAGAGAGAAATTTTGCGTCACGTTATTCATGGATGATGAGAATGTGCTATACAATGAATATTAACCCTCCATCGCTTTTTACACGGTTTCTGAGAACTTTTGAAACAACATTACTTTTTATTTTTCCTAACACGAAAGTTTGTGAGCTTACCTTTTCGAAATATATTTCTGAATGGGTACATCGTGTGAAAAAATTAGTTAAAGACATTTTGACAAGAAAAAACGGTGTAAAGAATCCTGGGACCAGTCATACTGTAGCAGAAACAGACTACAATAGAATAGGCTGTCAGTAATAAACCAAAGCATTCAGTCGAGAGACAGGTTTTTTCATGTCTTTGACACTAAGAGGATCGTCATTGAAGTACTTCTCGAAGATTCAGAGTGAATTTTATCAATTACATGAAGAAATAACATTTGCTGTTGAGTCAGCGACGATTATTAATTATGGATGTACTACTGTTAATTTCTTCCGTAATATTGCTTCTAGAGTACATTCTGTTTATTCAAGTTCAATTTTACGTTCCAGATGGTAAGATGTAAAGAAAAACAATGACCCCGTCTCAGAGACCGACCACACTAAGTATGTCATATTATTTTGCCACACTAACGGAGGGTTAGGGAGGGGGGATAAGCACTTAATCCAAGTTAATCACATCACCGAGATGTAAAAAATTGTTTTCTTCATTTTTATTCCAAATGTTACAAAACACCACAATATGAATAATAAGGAAGAAAAATCACGATTGAATTTCTATCAGTCAGTTAATAGTATAGTATTAACAGTATTGAGGATCTAGTTTGACTCCTAGGAAATGCATAAGAGCACGTAAGTATATGGCGGACGAGCACAACGATTTCATGATTTATGGATTTCACCTCGGAATAAGTGAAATATCTTTCTCAGATGTAAACTCAAAGTAAACTTACATTATTTTCGTGGTTTATAAGATGGTTCTTTTGTAAATAAGTGTTTTCTCCGTAAGACGCAATGTATTTCACCATCAATTATAACTGCCATTATTTCATTTATGTGGCCGGTGAAGTATGTTTTTCTAACGTTGACCCACAATAAGTATTCTCTTTATTTATGCTCATTTAAGTTATTTTAGTATTTTTATTCTACCCTTAACTCAAAATCTAAAATACTTTCTTCACGTTGCGCCGCATTTAACACTAAGAGATTGAGGGAATTGCCACAAGCACAAAAGAGCAGCGGGGTCGGGGAGGTAGACGACGGCAAGGTTGACAGGAAGTAAAGAGTTCATAACAACGCCGTTATTATCTTCCGCGTGAACACGATAATTAAACAACTTCCTAACAGGCTGCGCAGTCATCACCTTCTTCTCAATTACCTCCGAGCTAGACTTTTCGACACGTTGCCAGTTACAAAAGAGCACCGCCGACTCGGCTTGCGGTACCCTCTTACTCTGAAGTCTTAAGATGGATATGAAGCGGGTTAAACTCTTAACTAGATTCATGAGGAAAGCTCAAGAAATTTAGGACAGTCTCGCAGAAGCGCGATTTAGTTTCAGCCTTTTGGATTTCACTTTCTTTAAGATTTAAAAATAATGCTGCTAAGATGATCATATGTAGAGTCAAAGTCATGTGACTATATCGAAAATAAATGCAATATGGCTGCCTAATACGAATTGCTAATTTCTATTAAGTAATATCGCATACTAATAGTAGTCACAAAAGTGCCTATTTGATGAAAAAAACAAACATGTTAAAACATAACAAACTAAACAATGATGTAATTTTACAATGAAGTAAAAAACACACAAACACTACAATCTAAGACACAAGGTAATATTAATTCCACACGCTAAACGCAGAAAGAACAGAATAGCACCGCAAGAGCAAAGGAATTGAACTGATGGACTATGTTGGCGATAGATTAAAATTCAAAGAAATCCGAAAGTACTGCCAACACTTGCGAGGTACACTCACCATAACCCTTATGGACAATGACGAGGTAAAGCGTTGGCTACACTGTGAACGAGCCTTGTACCAACATCAAGCCAGTTGGACTGGCAATCAATAAATTAATATTTTATTGTCAAGAGAGTAGTTACTAACAGCGAATAAACACGTCGAGGACAAATTAATTTATTGATTCTTCTTTACGGTACACTAAAAACAAAAAGCGCTCCCCTACAAGTTATTTTTTCTTGGGTTACATTTTCTGAGAGTAAAATTACATGACTTAGAGTTTATTTAACACACACTTATATTATGTTGATTATAAATTTTTTGATATTATGTAGATAGTATACCAAGTACCTACTGTTGTTCTTATTTTAGAACGGCAAATGTCATTACTTTCTTTGGGGAGCAGAAATACTAAACCCCCCTCTGCTTTAGGGTCCTTGATCGGAATTGATGGGATGGGTTCTCGAGTTATAGTTTCTTCCGGAGAGTATATATAT
>NNCF01126220.1:495983-509949 GCA_002313205.1 Laupala kohalensis | reverse complement strand
AAATACATCTCGCGTCTCCTTTGTACATAATTAAATATTTTTATAATAAAAAATATACCCCAATGGAAATACAAGAGAGTAATACATTCACACTTTTCCTTTAAAGTATTAATTTTCATTTTGCTCCATTTTCTTCGGAGATCGCAAAATACGCACAAATTCGATCCATTATAGCGACGAATTCGAAGAAGAAAGTAATATATCGCTCCCAAGATTTATGACCTGTGCAGCGGGAAAAGAGATCGGAGAAAAAAAGGGAGAAACGCACACAAAAAAAACGGGTCACGGACAAAAATATCTCCGGTCTGAATTATGGGAGCGGGCGAAAAACACAGAATTGGGATTGGAGAATAGTCTCCGACTCGGACTGCAAATGGATTTCGAGACTACGGCGTGCGTGAGATAAGCGAACGAGATCTATGGACCGAATCGCGAATACTCAACGAACGAACGAATCCCGAGGCAACAATTGCCAACTGGAAGGAAGTCTTTGGAAGTAGAGGTGGGACGTTGTTTTACACACGTGAAGGGTACTCTTAAAGGTCACTTTGATGGAATCGGATACATTATTCGCTTCTCGCAATAAAAAAAAATTTCTGTATTCCTCCCGCCGGATCAGATTTCCACGATATTTAATTCTCCATCGGCACTACATTGTTGTACTTTCTTGAACAATATTTCTTAATAGTCGTATCGTGTGAAAATCAGTTTTGGAGACGTAATTCGAAGAAAAACAAGCGAATAGTATCCTGAGATCGGCCACACCGTAGCCCAAGCAACCTGAAGAAATTAGTATGCTGTCAGTAAATAAATAAACTTTATCGTCAAAATCGCTGTTGCAAACTGCGTACGACCACGTGGGGTGGGGGCAATAAACTAAGTTACTCTCTGAAAACAAGCAAGTGACCATCCCATCAATTCCGATCAAGGACCCGTGGGCAGTGGCGGATTTAATATTTACAAAAGAAATTATTTAATAAATACGTAGTTATCCATTAATTATTCAAAATAAATTGTAGATTAGTTCAGTAAAAAATCAAGATTAATAAACCAAAAGTATTAATGACATTCCCGCGCAAAGAAAATCCGCCATCACCCGGAGGAAAACCGGAGTAGAACTCGGGTCAGGACGGGCTTCAGTAGTAAACTGAAGTTGAGAAACTGATTTTTCTCAGTGAATTTGTTTATAATTTTTTATGATTACGATTAACCTTATCAATCTCAACGTGGGGTTGTACATTATCTCTATATTGGTCCACGGTTTTCTCCAGAATTGCTTGGAACTATAATGAAATTGATGGAATGGTCCCTTTCTCCCAGAAAGTAAAGTACCTCATTCTTACCAGACCAAATTCTTATGGTTTGTACAAATTCTTTATTATTACTTTGCCAACGTATCGGTAACGAATGTTACCTTCATTTTGTCTAATTTGGAGTAGTGGAAAGTATTTCCAATTATAGGTTTGATTATGAATTTTGAAATAGCCCTAAATTGATTTCTGTTTTGTATAACCCTGATGAAGGCAACATTCGTTACCGAAACGTTGGCAGAGTAATAATAAAGAATTTGGTCCGGTAATTTTCTATGGATGATAGCATCTTTGCAGTAGTTCTTTCTTATTAAGTTTGTAAAAGGTTTTTGAAATACGATTTAATGTACGTAATGTATTCTCAGACTTCCAGATAAATTTCATCCTTTAAGTGGCATAACAGTATCTATAGTTGAGACTTATAAAAATCCCAGATTACATCCGAACGTGTCAATGTTACATGTTACACGGTTCCCTAAATTAAATATTTAACGGAGACTATAGATGGATTGTTATATTACAATTTATTAGAAAGTTTAGTACTTAAGATCAAATCACTGAAAATTTGTGTTATATTTGGAACACTTTTGAAAAGAACACANTCCCTAAATTAAATATTTAACGGAGACTATAGATGGATTGTTATATTACAATTTATTAGAAAGTTTAGTACTTAAGATCAAATCACTGAAAATTTGTGTTATATTTGGAACACTTTTGAAAAGAACACAAAAGGATTATACATAAGACAACGAAAGACGTGTCAATGATCACAGACTTACTGACATAAAACGCATCCATATTTGTTTTGCACGTATATTTTATGATGAAAAATATTCAATTCATCACATGGAATTATCATAGTGAACCGAAGAAAGTTCGCATTAACGAGAATGATATATTGAGGATATAAATATTATAACAGGTTATTTATGATTTTAACAGCAGCCTGGGGTGTGAAACTTTTAAAATACAATTATACTAAAACAAATATAATGCGTAGTTTAATTTTTGTCACCAGCGGTAGTGAGTAATTTTTAAATGCGCGCACAACTGCACACATTTTATCGGCGCAATTGCAGTTGAAAGGATTTCAATTAAATTAAAATAGTCTTATACAAACAACATTCGTTAACATTTCGTGTGTGGAAATATTTCATTGTCAAGAATGATATATCTGACACATGCAAATAACAAAAATTATTCGTGTTTGAGTATGGAGAGTGAGTGCACAGAAAAAAGTTGATTACGTTTTGTCTACAGAGCAGCCTTTTTATTATTTATACATCAAATTCCATACACAACACAACAATAATAGACTACATATGGGACATAAATGAAAGTAGGCTAAATGCGAAAGATGAAATAATAAAACATACGTGAGAAAAAGACGACAAAAGCATAGGGAAGAAAATTAAATAAATAATTTTCGATCTTTCACGGCAGAACTATATATTTTGTAATTTAAATTTCTCAACGTTTCGACTTCGCCGTCAGGTGTATATATTATTATAAATTATAACAAGAAACTTGTTCTGGTAGGTTTCTTCTTATAATTTGTTATAATATATACCACCTGACGACGACTTCAACACATAGCCGAAACGTTAAGAGTTTTAAATCACAAAAGATATATTTTTCGTCCGTTAAAGGTCGTAAATCTGTAATTATTTATTTAATTTCATTATACAATGGACGTTAATTGTAGTAGAATAGGGAAGAACAATATGACAAAAATAAGTTTGCCAATAAAGCGTGGCCAACGTTGAATATATAAACAGAAGTATCGAAATAGAGGGTAAAAATGGAATCCTTTACTCATACCATCCAGAATACCTTTACAAAGGTAACTTGTAAGAAGAATGGCTCTGTTTGGAAAGCAAATGCGCTAGCAATGCCCCCTAGCAGACGAGAGAGCAAAGTATGCCGCCATCTTTCATCCCCCGTCGTATATTTCCGGCGGAAGCGATCGGTGCCAGGGTCAGACAACGTGAAAGTCGATGGGAAAACGTCTCTAAAGACAGACGATCCGTCCGAGATTTTGAGAGCTATGAACCGAGTCAACTACTCAGAGCGAAAGGAGAACGAAAGGATTATTAAAGAGGAGCTGAACAACTGTATACAATAAGTGACATTTAATTTCGTTACGAAAATGACTCGAAAATATGGATTTTTTTTCGAATATATAATACACCTATGCATCTAGAATTATTATATCAAAATCTATGAAATGTAGACGAATTCTGGCAACATCTGGGGAGACAGAATAAATGAGAAAATAATACACAGAGAAGACAAGAATCAAAGAAGCGACTGGCACAGCACTTATGGAAAGTTCGGCAAATTCGATGGCATGAAAGTACGAAAGGACGAACAACGTTTAAATAATCGGATAAGGAGGATTTTGCACATAAAATAGGACATGGTACGCACAAGCTGAAGTTCCTTACAGGTCACGGGAATTTCGATGATTTTTTTTGTGGATACATGTATCAAGGAGACTTAAGAAAGTGGAGAATACCTCAATTGGACAAGGGAAAAGGGGTATTACTATCTTCGAGACGGCAAGGACAAAATCGATACAACGGATAAATTTCGAGCGTTTGGAGAACGTGACAAAAATAGGTGTGTTTAGAGGTGATTAAGAAGACAAATACTGATTGAGACATGTTTGGACTAATACTAATGACAACGAGAAGTACATAAGATAGCAGGGATGGCAATGTTGGCTACGGTCAACTAAGAGGAGCAAAAAAGGAGGAAAATTAACAAGAAAAATAGGAGATCAACTATGAGAGCCTCGTAATGACCCGGTTTACAGACAAGGCGAACATTTTGCTATGGCCAAAATGAAATGTAAATAAATAAATAAATAAATATACCAAGATATATCAAAAGTAGAATGAACATCTCTCAAAGAAAAGGAGTAGAAAGTACGTATACATTTCTTTATCTCCCGGGTTCGATTACAGACTCGTCGCCATGTTTACCTGACTGAATGTTATCACACATAATCTCCAAGTGTAGGGCACACGGAAGAAATATGGATATTAGTTTATTCTTTCATTTATAAAAATTCGAGATATTCAAAACAGTCGCTACGTCACTTAGTACTAAAATACATAAAGCATACTAAAAACTAGTCAGAGGAAAAGACACGTGTCACAGAATACCATTTCATTTCGCAATTCGCAGAAATGAGAATAAAGGGAGGCCATTTCGTAGAAAGCCGACAAAGCCTTTCTACTGTTCCCTCCATCATACACTTCTTTTCAACTCGCCACTCACTCTCACATGCACTCCACCCTTCCACTTCATATCCACCCACGCACCAATTCTCCTCCATCATTCCATTGCACGAAGAGGCGTAACGATCATAGAGGTTATAGAAGGAGAATGGAAATACACATAACACCCACCTAATTTTAAATCTTTTTTTTCTTCTGTAAATACTTTCGAAATGAAATACACAATACGATAGAAAGATTTGACACAATTTTATTAATTGAAAAATACTAGTGGTGAAGTGTAACTACTTATAATCTCCTTTTCAGTAACACATTCTTCAAACCTTACCTTAGACGTTATTAAATGTAGTGTGCTTAAATATAAAACACAAAATATATATTAAAACACAAAATTCTATAAATATAATAAACAAGAGTCATGTACAAACTTGTTTGAAATAATACAAAAGGAATGGAACAAATCATGACTAAACATTAAACGAAATATAAATCTTCTTGACACGTGACGTAACTTGAGACTTACATTATAATTCTTTTATAACATTTTTTTAAGTCTACAATTTTATTTCTTAATAACATCAAGATTTCTATTTTTTTTAATATGTCAAAGAGTTCAGGAGGTCTTTGAGGTACGGCGCTTCACTGGCAACACGAAAGTACGAGCGATTTGCGTTGGAGCCAGTGTGTTCCAATGGGTGTATACTTTGAGTGTGTGTGAGCCACGACGCAAGTCATAAGAATAGAAGTATGTTTTCTGTTGCTTGGGCGTTAATTGCCGAACCACCTTTTTCTTATATAATTGAACGATAATTGATGAAACTGTATGGAAATAGTGATGGGATGGACATTCTGCCTTGGTATCCTAGTCTTCATTGTAACCTGCTCGAAGTTTGCACAAATTAAATACCAAATGAAAACTATGGTAATGTTTAATAATTTAAATTTACTTTATAATTTAAATTTTTGGGACTACCACAAGCCATTATCACAATGAAAGAGACAATGCATTAAATAATAAATTACGGGTATGGTTTTCATGAATTGACGCAGTTTCTATGGGTGGGTGGGTGGGGGTTGTTTCTGACCCCTTCCCCTAACCCATCCTTGACTACGCCACTGATTTTATGCCCCACCCTGCTGTGGCCTCGGAATTATGATTTAGAAAGATTTTCAATGAGAATCGGAATTGAAGTTGTTATCGGTTTTGAAATTACTAACTCAAACAAAAGCAAGGTTGAATCAAATGCACGGGTATATTTATTTTCTCTTGAGATATTAAAATGTACACTTTTATTAAATTACATGGTTCGTATTACTTTATATTAATAATTATATCGCTACTGATCCTCTAAAAATTCAATGACATTTTTCTCAAATTTTTATTTAAATGTAATTACGGAAGTCGAAATGTCCCACGAAAGTCCCTGAGAAGAGCCCAAGGGGTGCACAACGCCTCGGCACAAGGAAGAGGAGGAAATGTAGCCAGCACCTCCTTCCGACCGGTTTGATCCCAGGACGGATCCAGTACTCATTTTACAACAGGTTGAGAATGCCAGGAGAGAGTCTGAACGTTGGGGTGTGACGAAAGTTCCTACGTCCCACCGGGAATCGAACCCCACTGTCCAGTCAGCAGCAAAGCGCTCTATCCACGCTGACTCCCAAGAGAGGTGCAAATTATTCAAATCAAGTAAAATGTATAATTATGTTGTAAATATATGTACATTATTAACTCTATATTTTGAAAATAGAAGTAAGATGCGATTGATTACATCCATGATCATTGAATTGTTTTCTGTTCTTGGTACGTTAAAGCAACGGTGTTCGGATATTAATTATGTTCGGAATCGTACCCGAACGCGACGTTTCTTTAGGAACGAGTTACTCTGCTCTCTTTTTAAATAGTCATCATCCCTACTCTCTCTCTGCACTCACCCTCGCACCGGCACACTCCAACTACACGGGTGCCTTTGAAGTGCACGATGAGAGACAGCCGCCCGGAAGTGCAGGCGCAGATAGCACAAGAGGCAAGTGGCTGGCTGCGGCGGCGAACTATAGACGGGGCAGTGGTCGTCGACATAAGTGCGCAGCAAATGACACGCAGACCTAATTCAGATTCTTTGGTGAGAGGATATGCATTGCATTTCCCCCTTCATGTTATTACGGTTTTATTTGGATATGTGTTACCTATGTCATGTGAATGGAATGGAAGACGGGACCGAGATTCGAACCTGGGATATTCAGCTTAGCGTGATGATGCGCAACCAACTACGCCACCCCGTTCGCCTCTGGGCCCAGTCTACAATTGACATTCAATTTTATTCAATTTCATAACAAAAATTAGTCTCCTGGCGGTGTTGTTCATCGCAATTTAAGAGATTTCTGTACATTTGTTACTAATTATTTTGAAAACTAAAGGGGTTATACACCTCCGGTATTTTCCAAACTAAGCAGAATCATTAAACTTAAAATATAGATGAGATGATGTCTGACAACAATTTCACAATTTTTCCTCTGTTAAAGAAAACTACTCTAGCGGTAACTTCAGGTATTACAGTCGTTGTCCATCAAGAGTGACCTCACATACCCGTGAATTGTGTGTAAATGTCTAGAAGAGATCGTAAGCTATTTTTATTTTTTACCCAGCACTCGCAAATAAGTCCATGAATTTTTCGTGAAATCTCAATACAAGATATAAGGAAACATTGCAAGATTCTTTTTGTAATAGTAAGCATAAAATTGTTTTTTTGTAATTTAACAAATGCACAATAAAATTCAAATATATTATTTTTGACACGTATTTGTTCATTCATTTATTAAGAATCTATTTTTATTTACATAGTGTCACATGTCCCGAAAGAAACCTAAAAAATGAGATAGTATTACATGTAATCATCATTGTAAATGTTTGTACGAATGAAATAAGTGTGCAAGGGAGGCAAAACTGAAACTAACAATTATTTTCCCTCAGTTTTTCTGAGGTAAATTAATAATTTTTGTTATCAGTAGGTATTTATTAAACGTAGAATTAATTATATTTACGTTCTTGAGTGTTAATACTACTTCGATGTAATTATCTGAAATCAACAAAAACAACAACTCCGAACATTCTCGAGCACAATGGCAGTTTCTCTTACTCAGCCATAAATCATTACCACTACTCAGAACACGGTTCTCGAACAAACTTTAGGTGTTATTTACACGTTCTTTATCAACAATTCCTACATTCATCAGCTCTTTCAAGTCACATTTCCATATGAATGCGAGAAATTAATTTCTTGAGCGCTTGAAAACTGACGGTTCTGTCATCAAATCCATTAAACATTAATCTCACCTTTCATGGCTACCCTCCAATCAAACGCATTAATCTGCCAGGTTGCTCACTACAAAACAATTCAATAAATTAACAGGCACATCTCTCAATCCGTCAACCACAGCTTACCTCATTCAGTGGTGCATAGGAGAGCTATCCTGCGTTGAGTGGCCAACGTCTGTCTGTCCGACTGTCCAACAGCTATGCATCTCTTAAAGCTCATCTCGAACCGTGTAATCGCTTATCCAACCGAGGTCATTCCACCCCAATGCAGTCTATTCCACCATCATTACCATCTCACAGCGCCATTATGCCTCGTTGTCAACAGCTCTATTTGCAGGATTCACCACGGTATTATATTGTGGGGAAATTCGCTCCAACTTCGAATGACATTAAAAGAATAAAGTTCTCCCATTGACGAATACGAGACATTTCGTGGATCAGTTTTCTATCTGGAATCGATATCTTGATGTCTATAACCAACATATATAACTTTTTCTTTGTCCTTTCCATCCACATATTCTCTGGAGAACATAATACCAAAGTCGCAAAAACGAGATTTTCTAAGCGGATAATGACAATACTTTTAGTTTCAACGCGCGCTAATAAATATACATGATCATGGATAAACAACGTCGTTTTTACGCACAGGGACTGTTAAATATGACGTAACAAAAATTAGAATATACCCCCTCCATAACGTACCTCTACTAATAACTATTCTCCTGCCAATAATTACGAAACGCTAACCGTACCCTCCCCCATGGACTTGTCGCAAACTCAAAAACTGAAGGAAAAACTTTGACACACTGACTTTATCTTTCCTCATCGTTCTGTGCTCTTGTTCCGCTGTTGAGTAACAAGATTACAGTGACAACCTTTAAGATTGAAATATCCATATAAAACAGCGTTCCGTAGTTACGAAGCAAACATCCTCCTACACGGCTTTCAATGATTTTTTCTCATAATGCAATTGCTTTTAAACTGTTGATTTCTGTTAAACCAAATAATAATTGCTTTAATAATGAACTTTGTATTCGGTTTCAATTACTTATTATTTTAAAGTTAGTAATGAATAGGTTTTTTTATAACAAAAAACTATGCTTTGGCGAAAAGTTCCATACATTGCAACGCTTAAACTGACAAATTATTTTGTAACTTTTTCTCATAAAATAAATAATAAAATTTATTTAGATATCAGACAAACGTTTTCCTTGAAATGTAATCTGATACGGTTTATTTTAAACACTTTAATTCGTACGATTAAAAATATTTTTTAATGAACATATAATTTTTATTTTCAATATATTTTTTAATTTTCAAAAGTTCAATGAATTTTCCAGTTTATTGTACATGAGGTTGTGCGGGAGGTGGCACAGAGCTATACAGTTCTAAGATCAATTGTTTCCGTTCCCCCGCTATTTCGACGTGCGCCCCTGCATGCCGGTAAAACTAGAAAAGTTCCGAACGAAATAGATCGCTGGATCTACAGCTTTCGTACGGAAAAATAATAAGCTACAGAAACTGTAGAACTGACAGAAATTATCACCCAATGTTATAGAACTCACGAGACTTTTAGATTACCAGTTGTAATTACAAAAATCAGACGCCCCGAAGAAACAATGGAAGATCATCAATCGACGTCAAGCACGTCACTAGTGACAATAACTATGACCAAAATGAATTCCATCACAATCATTATCATCATCAGCAACACCATATCTCTGCAACAATAGATTCAAGTCCTTTCATATCTACTGCTAACAACCTCACCCTTCCAGACCCGCGCTCCCGACCCAACCGTGTGCTTGGGCATGCGTTATTAATCGTCGCATACCTATGACAGGCTGTAACTGAATTTTGAAGGACAGATAAATTGATTACAGCACATCCGCGGCCTCAGCGACGCTTTATGTATTGGGGTCACGTGCCTACGTCGGCCCTTGTGGTTAACAGAGGATAGGGGGAGGTCATAATGTACCGGCGGAGGGGAATGTGCAGTTGTCTGAGCAGGTGCATAAGAAGAGAATCATGGAAACAAGAAAAGAAATAGCATAATAAGGTAGGATTTTCTCCCACAAAATCTGTAGCAATTTTCCCAACAATTCATATAAGTATTTATTCGTTATTTTTATATCCGCAGACCTAGCTCGACCTCGGTTTTCCAGCTTTTATCGTTTGGGTTTCGTCGAATTCTATCAAATCCATGTTATTTCCTTCCTTGGTTCCTGATAGTGAAGAAGCTTATTTGCAATCTACGTGATCACACAAATGTTCGTTCCAGTGAATACGAAAACTATAAATAAATGTAAATGATATTATTAATATAATCCATAACAAAAATGTAAATTACTAATGAAGAACAAAATGAACATACTGGATAACCATCTACTTGATAACTAGTTTCTAGGATACCGATTTCTGTGAATAATTTAACAATATTTACACAAATATGAAAAAAAGTTAAAAAATACACATTTTTGGAACTATTCTGCACTAAAACTGAAAAAAAATAGTACTGAATGCTTCTTCACAGATTTGTATTTGAAAATAGAGAAATAAAACGGCATTCATTAGTAACTGGCAAGAGTTTAGGAATGTCCGAAATGATAAGATGATCACAGTTACAATGCTAATTAGTGTGACGACTGAGCTCTCACCAATGTGCTCAGTTCTGAGGTCTCAGTAAGATTAGTCAGTTTGGTCGCGATTAGCTGCTTCAAATTCACTCCTTGTTCTTGACCGGACCGTTTCTTATAGATACCTGGTCTCAAATTCGTATTTCTATCACTAACAAATATTCATAAAAGCTAAATGGGAATATCCGGTAAATGTTTGTGAGCTTTCTGTTGAAATAATATTATTATGCATGTGCCAACATTTCGAACTATTTTCACCCAAATGTATTGAGGTATTCATTTTCTTCACTCTTGATGAAGAACTAATATAGTTCGAAACGGTGGCACATACGTAAATAGTGTTATTTCAACAGACCTCAACCCAAAAACCTTTTCCTGATGCTCAAGGAAAAAAACTACAATGTTTAATGAGGATATTTTTGGTTAAAAAGTTCAAGACATCCGAGTTTGGTTCCTATTTGACTCTAATCATAAACATTTGTGAAATCAGTATTCTGAGCTGCATCCGATGAAGTCAAAATTATGTATTATTTATAGATTAACGCATCTTAAATTATTATTCCAACATTCGACAATTCGAGAATTGAATTGTGAATAAATACAACACCGAATATACGTTGAAACCCTCACTCCAAGTACCGCATACTGATATTCCCTACACCCCATGACTCCAGGGCTCCAATGTGTCCGTCCAGAGACAACCCTCGTAATATGAGTCACCCTCCTACGCCAAGCCCGTTTGTTGTCATCGATTTGCACGTAATCCATCAGAATTAACCGCTGGCGTCCGCTCCATTATTTCTTGCACCAAGCTTCACACAATCGCCCGAGGAGGAGTAATGCATAGAGCTATTAATATTTCCGATAATAATTTGATTTGCCTCTGGCACGGATGGAGGCAACGGTGGGGGTTGTATTATGTTGGTGTAATTGCGTTATTCTGTTTTGGGGGAGGAGGAGTCGTGGTAGTAGTTGTGGTTGTTGGAGTTGGTGACATTGGCGCAGTAGTTGCAAAAAGACCTGATCAGAAACCTGGTTCAAAATCGGCATCTTTCTTGGGTCTGAGCTAGGATGCTTCATTCTCGAAACCTAAGATCTCTAGAAAACTTTATTTCATGACTAGTAGAACTACCCGGCGATGCTCGGGATTTGAAAAGAAACTTACTAAAAGTGAAACCAATTCTAAATCCTACACCCACTATAGAATAAGATTTCGAAAAATCCTTTTCAGATTTTAAAATTAGCAACGTTGAGGTACAAAAATTTGGAGAAAAAGTTGTGTGGAAGACGTAATATTATTTCGTCTGACTACACCACTTATGAGTGCGTAGGCTACCGCAGCCGGGGTCACATGTATCTTGACTGTCCGGGAATCACCGCTTCGAGGTATAGAAAACCGATGTTTCAGACATCTCACTGTGGCCCATTGCACTTCGAGGTACTTCTTTGGAACCCGTCTTAGCACTATTTTATCACCTCATTTAGTACTAATTTAGTATTTTCCAGAAGGCCACAGTAACATGGCTGAAACGTCAGTTTCTATACTTCGACGCCGGAAATCTCAGACAGCCAAGATTTGCCATGGTGACACCTTTTCATTCTTCTACTTCGTCTCGGTTCCTACGAGCTACATGTGTGCTGTGTTTGGAAGGATAACCGGTGAGTAGACAACAATCCCTCCATTTTTCTGGATTGACCAATTAAAATACTAATAGAATTTTCTTGCGAAAGCGAATTAGACGTCGTAACGAGGATCTTCCCCACTTAGCAATGAATCTGATGTACTACTATAATAACTGTGCTACTTTTGAGTAATTTACTTACTACCAACTTTATTATTAAAAATAGAACTAATTATGATAACTTTCGGTAGATCAAAATAGTCATGAGTCGGAAGTCGAATTAGGCCTTATACTTTCATCGCCTTCCACAATCTTACACAATTTCCACCAAACTCTTACCCCTGAATTTAAGTTGAGTAACCCAAACCCTTCCACTTAAACTAAGAAATTGTTGGTGCAGATTGCTGACGGGTGAGTCAGGATGTGCATGAGTTATTGGTCAATTTGACGGCTCAGGATAATATATTGGGTATTAAGCAACAATGGAGGTGATGTTAGAACAGAATATTGACGTTGGTTTCAGGGGAGGGGAGAGTAAGTGATTAGATATAGGGTGTTTAATGGGCAAGTTAAATTGTATGGCTGTTTCGATCCAAATAGGGTGTAGAGCAGTTACGGGAGAGCAACAGAAGACAACAGAGCGCGCTGTGATTTATTCACCTTTCTTTCACAAAGTGGATGCACAACCAAAAATCATCCAATATTCTTTTGGGTCATGTATGTAGAATTGCATATGTAGAATATGTACAAGGTCATGTATGTAATTGCGTATGTCGAATATGTACAATGAACAAATACTTTATCTGTAATGACTGATAAAGTACTACATCACAAAGAGAATTTGACAGAATATTTAATGCATCGAAAGAAGCGTCAGAGCGTCAATTAAGATACCGCAATGGATGATGTTCCGTGAAATATGTGATAATGGCAGCCGCTGTTTCAAAACAATACCGGACTCTCTTACCCTCCAGCGTTGCCAAGCGTCCTTCCAAACGTATGACAAATGAAGACTGAGACGTCTCTCTCTGTCCGAGAGGCGTAAATCAACTGTCACTTTCAAAGGAAGGTTGTCACGGCCTCTAAGGCCAACGGAATAAGCGTAATATAAAGCTCATGTATTGGATTTTAGAAACATTATTCACCAGAATATTCTTCGATGTATAGCAGATATCGCGCCGACGCTCTATCTGCATGCGCAAACTGTCTGCTATTACACTGACCACACGAATTTTCAGGTCCTTTTGCCCACTTATCATTCAACGCAGAATAGAATAAGCTTAATTTCATACACCTTGCTTTCATGTGGATTTTTTAATACTAGGTCGAACTAAGATATTATATATTTTTATTCCGATAATGAGTTAATGTTATTAGAAATGTAATATGGAAAAATAAAATCTGAACAAGTTTTAGTAGAGGTATATGTTGTGTAATACTGTTACAACACACAGCAAGCCCAGATGCGATGTGTGTAGGTTTTGGGTAGAAGCGGGTTTCAACCATAAACCACAACCTTTATGGTAGAGTTCGCTGCCACCAGCTTGGTTTCCCCAAGCAATCAAACACTCGTGTAATAACAAGTAAATATTTAATTCAAAATTAAATAGAGATCTGAATATTTACAAATGTAGACAAACTCGCAAATCACAAATACAAGTTTGAACTTGTTATTACTTGACATTGCTATCTAAAAGCAATAATTACACACAGTTATAACTACTGGTGTTATGAATTAACTCGGAAATCTACCCAGATTATCCGAAGTTCAAAAAGTTCCAAGTTGCTATCTCGAAATAAATAACTGTTCCAAGCTATGTTATTCGCGCCTATAGCA
>NNCF01126220.1:461542-495833 GCA_002313205.1 Laupala kohalensis | reverse complement strand
TTTACTGCGCACTCCTCATCAGCTCGGTCACCCCTCAGATTCCGCGAACACTGCGTTCGTCAGGCTGACCATTATTTTTGGCAACCAGTGGAACATTTCCTTCACACTCGCCTTTCTTCTCTGAGGGCGTTCATCTCACTTTTCAGAAGTAGAAGGGAGTTCAGCCTCTGCATAATACACGGGAAGTCTTAGTTGCGGTATTTTTCCTTATTTGGCGGCGACGGGCCCGGCCCTTAATCGCCTTAGGAATGTCTGACTAGCAAAGTACTTGAAAGTGTTAATATTTCAAAATCTATATACGCACTGGTCCAGATGTTACAAATACGTATACAAATCCTGTCAGATAGTATTGCTTTATTTCCAGTGATTCTCTGTAGGCAATGTTTTGATAGAACATACAGTTAACTAAGTTGTCTCTACGGTTCATTTAAATGACCTCGAAAAATAATCTTAATGAATATTGTATTGCAAGGAAGATATTCAAACATACTTCAATAACAGTAAAGTTTTTATAATCAAATTACATTGGCGAAGTTGCGACGGGACCAATAGTTTCAATTAAAAATATTCGAATATTACGAAAACAAATCAAGTAGGTTTGCTTCAACGTTATTTTTGGATGGATTATAAATACAATGAAAATAAGAACGTCTAATTTTACACTAGAATGCAAGAACGTCACTAATAAAAATGGAAAAGACTGCATGAAAGGGAGATTTTCAAATAATACTTAAGCAACGAATATACTTTAAAAGATAATTCTACGCTACAACGTATTTCTCAGATATAACTCGTTTTACGTCAAATAAAAAATTTCTTGGAATTTCAAACTATGGGCCAAATAAAATGAGAAATGATGACGTCGCGGCGGAAAAAAAGTAATGGGGGAGGAGTCCAAAGATGAGGAGCTAATGAAGATATAGACACGTGGACTTATCAGAAGAATCTTTGTGAGTTTACGTTCAGATGCTGCTACCTACATCAGCAGATTCCTACAACCGACAGGAACTGATAAGCCATCTGTGATGAACACAGTGCTTGATCTGTAAACTTTGGATTTAGCTCTTCCACGGGTTAGAGCAAAGTTTGTCTGGGGACCGTGGCATGCCGTTGGGGTGGAGGTCCGCTAGTCCGCTAGCCCATTCCCCACCCCCTTCCCCCGCAGTACAGCATACATATGACAACACCGCGCCTTCGCCCCATTGGTTACATCTCGTTACTCTTCTTCCACCGCGAGGACTATAGTCAGTCCATGAGATCAACGAAAATGCAGCACGTTTTAATCTGAATAAGGTGGTAGCCCTGTGAGCACGAGAGAGGGAAATAGATTGTACGTTGAGAGGGGCGGAGGTCGCGGAAGCTGCGAAAGCCGTTTATAAGCCTCAGATTGGTAATCGCGACGTAATCCATTTTCAGATATCGAGGTCTCCCGCTCCCTCTACAACGCCTGAGCCTTCTGACCCCTCGGGTGGTTTTCAACGAACGAGGTTCACGCTCGGTACCAGAGAAAATCAACGTCTTCTATCCACAATTACGGAATTTTTGTGAAGTTGCGGTACTATATCATCGATGACTGAAGTCTACTTGTCAACTATGCACGAAACTTTGAGATATTCGCCGAAAGACTTCTAATTAATTAATAAATCACACAACTGATTTTTACTGTTGGACTTGGACAATTACTTCGTGAATTTAAAACTTGAAAATAAATTTAGATTACATTTGTCTCTTTCTTCAGTCACATGACACGCCTGCAGTTTCCGGTAGAATAGAAATTCCTGCAGTTTTTATTGATTTATTCTTTTAAATGCCGCGTTAAAAAATGAAAATCTTTACGTTATTGCTTTGCTATTTCGATTTACTACGTTTTAGTTGAATTTTTTTAGGTATGTAAAGCCGATAATTGTGTCAGGATATAGAAAAACATAAGATCTTAGTCATTTAAAGTCAAATAACTCAACTTTTCGCTGTAAAGGGTAAAAAAAAAATTCATGGCCACTGTATACGGAATGGAACTATCATTTGGAACGTTTTTGGGGGTACATTAACCTAGTCGCATTGACAGGTAATACCTTAATTGTAATATTAAACAATCACAATTAGACATGTCACATATATCGAAGAAAACGTCACTGAAAAAAGTAAAGGAATAATTACTAAGAAGAAAGAATTCTAGAAACTATATTTCGCAGAATTAGTGACAAAACCTTGACTACTAAAAATATTATATTGAGTAAATACATTGAATATTCATAAATATACTACAAAAGCAGCACTGTAACCCTATTAGGGAGCGACCTCATTTGCTTAGCTGCCTCATTCGGACCCCACAATATTAAACCAGCATATATCATAGTAAACCCCATAATTGTTTGACAAATATTATAAAATAAGATGACAAATATTTGTAAACCTATTAGTATCACTGCTTAAACCGTGGATAAGGGAAATATCAACAAATATTTAAGGGCTTCTAATAGTATGTTTATTTTCCCTAATGGTACTTGGAGTAAATATATTCGCCTTATATTCAGCATAATATTAATTTGTACTACGTAATCTTGTCACTCTTTCATAAAAACTTTCAATGCTAGAAGGAATGTCCTCATATTGATATTCGATATTTTCAATTTGGTAAATGAAGGGATGTAGGGAAATCACAATAGTCTGCAAGAATTTAATTTGTTAATTCACTGCCGCAGTAATATTTCTTCATTAATTCTCACAATATTCGGGATTATATAATTGTAGAGGGAATATTTAATACTTCGGGTATTTAGCAAATTGTACCTGAGCTCCATTATTAAAGTAATTATAACTTATCTGTGTTAAAGCAATAATTCACTTCGCGCAAATTATGATTTTAAAAAAAACTGACATCGCGTTGTTACGTTATTTATATTTAGAATACTTTTTTTTAAAGAGGTCATTAATTTGAGTTTCCATTATATATTATGATTCCAAATGAAATGTTTCAGAAGTTTCCGGTATATTTTAAACGTTGAAGGAAGTAATATTGTGAAATTAAATAATTCTTTCCCTTCTTTTCTGCAAATTATTATACCGTAACGGAATGAAATGACAACGATTGGTTGTTATTATGCAATCAACATACTGTCATCGTTTACCAATAATTAATATCAACATATTGCTCATAATGTTATATTTCAACATATTGCTCATAATGTTATATTTCAACATATTGCTCATAATGTTATATTTCAACATATTGCTCATAATGTTATATTCGCTTCTTGAAATAAAGATGAATGTATGTGAAGTTTGTGGATAATTTATTGAAGGACATTAACACACACACACAAAAGAGATGAGTGTGACTGTGACTGAAACGGTGCATTCCGCAAGGTATCAGAGACATGAAAGTTGTAAAACTTAACTGAGTTTCAGCCAGTTTAGTTTTATTCTTTAATACTACTACAATGATAAATATTCCAATATTCCTATTTCGTTCAGAAATTTACAATTTTATTTTGTTTAATTTGATTCAATAAATTGTTAGTCGCAATTTTTAAACTCTTTCATATATATTAAGTAAACAATTTCTCTCTAGGTAATAACATTATAAATAAATCATATTTTATCCTATCAAATTAAGTATATTGTGAAAGTGGTTGAGTTGAACCATTCTTCTTATCTGGCACTACAGCCCTTTTGTGGGTTTTGGCCTTCGCGGAGGGTAGAGCTCGCGCGATTTCTTGACCCCGGCACTAGAAGGAGGCGATAATGATCAGCATCTCGCTCCGACCGTTTCGACCCCAGGATAGATCCTGGTACTCATTTTATAGCAGGCTGAGTAGGCCTGGAAGCCAGTGGATGTTGAGGCGTGATGAAAATCCCCACCTCACCGGGGATCGATCCCCGGCCATCCAGCCAGCAACTCAGTGCTCTAACCAGTGAACCACGCTGACTCCGAGTTGAACCATTATGTATTTAAAATTTTTGAACGGACATGTCAATTTCAATGATTTCTTAGGAATACGAGGGATGAAGGAGAAAGGGAGTTGAATGTATGGAGAAAAGGAGGAACTGATAGAATTTCTAATGTGAGGATGTGAGATTTATGTAGAAGAACGGGCACGTGGATGAAGAAGTTAGGGATAATTGGGCGGATAAAGGTGCAAGGATGGTCTAAATATGTCAACTCAGAGATGTACGTGCCATACAGAGAATGCGCGACGTAGATTTCAGTGCTTACTAAAAAGAGAGGAAGAAAACTAAGAGGAGACGGTGAACCTATTGCGAGATGAGTAAATGAGAGACAACGGGATGTATGAAGACAGACAAGAATATAATCAAAGCCATCTTACTTTGTCTCGAGAAATTCAACTTAAGAGAAAAAATCATTAACGGAAACGCACTGTGTTTATTAGTTTATTGTATATTACTCGCATAAAATTACTTTATTGTCCTCAAAGTGAAACATTTTCCTTCACAATAAATTATGTATATATTTATTTATTGTCAGTCTAACTGGCTTGATGTTGGTACAGAACCTGTACTCAATGTAGCAAACGCTTTTACTTCGCCATCGTCCATAAGAATAATAAGGGTACCTCGCGTTCTGTTGGCAAGACATTCGAACTTGAATTCATAGCCAACCTCGGACAACAATTCAATTCACTTGCTCTATTGGCGCTGTTCTGTACTTCCTGTATCGAGCGTGTGGAACGAATATTACTTCGGGTCTTTGTTTGTTGTGTTATTAACTTGTATTTCTTTCCAACAAACTGTCGCTTTTGTGATTACTATTCATATTTATTAGGATATTACTTAAATTCTTTGCGATCACGCTTTTCCTGCAAGATGTAGCGGGACGATTTAACCTCACATTATCAGCTGACGAGAATGACATTGTGGACCGCTGTCTGCACACGAGTAAGCTTCAAAGATTTATTTCGTGAAAGTTGGCAATTTTTTTAAGGCAGCCATATTGAATAATTTTGGGCAAAGTATCGTGACTTTGAGAATAGACATGAAATAAATTAGAAGATAAGTAAAAAGGGTAATGTATACAATAGAACCCCTCTTAACCACCGTCGCATCAACCGGCCTATCCCGTGGAATTCTTTTATGTATTTTTCAGTGCGTACTCGCATAATGGCAGGTAGTGACTCAAACATTGATTGTTTGGAGGGACGTAAAAGCGAGTGACGCAACGTTAGTTGTGCAAATGCGTTTGTGTTGTGGAGTGTAGAACGGGGGAATGGGAGGGAGTTCACCAGTTTGATTCCCCTTTTACTTCCGAGTCGATTTTTCTATGAATCAATCTTTTCGTGTTCGTTTATGTAATTATGTACATACAGTACAATAAAAAATGAGTTGCAATGACGTCTCATTTGCTTGTTTATTCGTAAAAAAAACAAGAAATTGTAGGCACTTTTTGAACAAAAATAAATTTTTCACGGAAACTTTAACCGGTCAAACAAGTAACCGACCAGGGACTCGGTCGTGACCAGACCGGTTAAGAGGGGTACTATTTTAATGTAAAATTGAATGTATATAGATCTGTGAGACGACTCTGTTGAAGACATGACAGTAAAAGTTTTTGGCTAATAGAAAAAAGAAGAAAAAAGGTTCGTAAACAAATTGCTACGTAGGCGCAAAGTACAGATTTCTCAAAAATATGATTTTGCTCTTTCCACGACATTATCCTCTAATTCGTTTTCAAATAAACACTAAAAATCTCTTTCCCTCTCTGAATCCCAGGTGCAATCTCAGTACTTTCTAGATCTCCCGGAGCATTTCGAGAGCTTTCTTTTATTTCGTGGCCCATTATTTGATCAAAAGCGTCAGCCCCGCAGTCACCATTGCGCTGCGGAAAGTGGTTCTACGGAGCGCTGCGGATCGGGACCCTGGAGACTTCTAATTCGTTATTGCTTTCTTCCAACCTTTCTCTTCCTCTGTCCACTCCCTCTCTTTCGCCGTTTGAAAGTTACTTCAGTGTCGACTGTGAGTTCAGTGTTCTAATGCTCTTATGAAAGTCAGTGAATTTCCGAAATTATATCGCGTTGAGTTGGTGGATCTCTGTTTCTTTTCACCTTTAATTTCGGACCATGTTTTCCATATAAGACATCAATAAGGTGCGTTATGTGCATCAGAAAGGTGTTGGTCTTATTTTATTTAATAGTTCTGTAATTTAGTGTTATTTAATAGTTACGATTTATAAACAATATTTTTCGAATAACCTATAGTTCTTTCTATAAAGCGTTCTTCTGAAATAACGTTTTTGTTCTATTAAGCACAAATTAGTTGGTATTATATTAATATTATAACATACCCTGAAAGATTTTTATTCTTATCTTAGGAATGTGGAGAAATTTTAAATACGACTCTGCCTTAGGGCCCTTGATCGGAATTGATGGGATGGTACCTTGCTTGCTTCCGAAGAGTAAATTAGTTAATTGTCCTCCACGTGGTCATGCGCAGTTTGTCCTGCTTTTCTGACAACAAATTTATTTTATTTCGTCAAGTAATATTTCATTTCAATTAATTGTTTAAATTAAAGAATAACACGTCATTTCTGAGTCTTGTCACTAACAAAGCATTTTTATTTATTTATTTATAGTATTTATTATTAATAGTTTTTCATTTCATCTTTTCAACAATCTCTCCATAGTGGTGGTGAATAGCGGTGACACAAAGAATACAAACACATTTAAGAACTTCCTCACTCTCATATGTTTGAGTCTTGGTCTGGGGTATAACTCCCTTATCAATTACGTCTGTGTAAAATATCAGTATATTTCCGATTTAAAAACAATGAACAATAGCTAACTCAACATGTAATACTTCGTTTACAAACTTTAAAAAATAGTTACGTTCATGTTTATCTTACAAATTACATCTTTGACAAATTGTTTACAATACAATTCCCGCGATGACAACAAAAATAAATCAAACCACGGAAAAAGGTATTTCAGTTAAGCTATAGGAAATAAATTGGTATATAGAATATTAGTTATAATTCTCACAATACCGTAACTTTGATTAGAAAAAAAAGGTTAATGAAGTACTGCCTCCTGCAAATCGTAAACAGTTTCGTCAGTAGTAAGTTAGAGCACCTTTCTCTTGGTCATAAACGAATAAGAATATCGAAGATTGAAAAATGCTTGAATATCGAATTGAAATGCCCTAAATTCGTGTAAAGAAAAAAAAGGAAAATGAAGAAAGGTGATGTGACTGTGTATTATTATAAAGAGAAAATACCAACTGCGTCTATTCGCAAGATCCAAGTGGAGGGAAACTAGCTAGAGGAAGAAATATCATGAAACTGAACTCGTAGGAAAAACATAGGAAAAGTCTTCAACATTTCAGCGTGCAGTTCTGATCTGAATGATTGCAGAAGAAATTCACAATAATTAAAAGGAAAGAAAATTTAAAACGTAGCCTCACATAGTCCATACCTGAAAGGCCATAATCTTATTCCATCCTGTTCCTCTTTCCACCCACCCCTAAATAACCATTATCGGGGCTGGAACTACATTTATTTTCAGGGGGGAGGGCAAGCTTAGTCATTGCCGGAAGTTACAGACTTATCAGTAGAGTACTATGTATAATAAGTTAAAATAATTTCTTTCCTCTATATAAACTAAGAATATAGGCACAAAACGAATCATGCAGCACATGATCCCGTTAGTATTACTATTATCAAGTATATATACAAGAAAACTTTTAGAGATTTGTCACTAAACTTCTCGATTATAATGAAGCTCGGAATGTTGCCAACCACAACATGGTACATTTCATTTTCGTAAATGAACACTCGAGCGCCCTTAAAGAGAAAATAATAACTCTCTTTATTTCTTTGGTTAAAGACAGTGATTAATTTTTTTTAAAGAAAACATTTACGTGCGCCCCCATCTTTCAGCGTTCCCCATAATTTGGCACTCCCAATCGTCCGGTGACGGGAACACGTGTCCCCCCTGCCCTCCCGCCCTTAAATCTGCTCCTGACATCAGATCCCTAATACGTCACAACATAACAAAAGTCACCGCAAGAATTCCGATGCGGAAGGCAGCTGCATTGTGAATCTCCAGATGCGGTGCTCACACACGCGTCTGTCCTCCAAAGGGAGAACTCTCAGCCCTTCCGATTCCCCTCGCAAGGGAAGATTTCAATCTGCTGCCCCTCTAGCAACAACTACGCCATCTCGTCGGCGGAGCATCAATCTCACGCAACAAGGAAATCAAGGTATCTAAATTCATCTAATGTCGGAATGAGTAAAGCCACGGAACGACGAATGATATTTTTGGAACCGTCAGCTTTCATTTTCTTTTGTTCCAAGAAACACTCGGGAACGGGGAGATAACATTTCAAAATCAATGTTATTTTCGTTGTGTCTGTTCATTAACCCTCGTAGTTCATTAACCCTCTAGCATGCTTACTCGCCACTCTGAATCGCTCCGCGTTCAACTGCCCCACGGGGTCGAAAAATATTGTAGCTCTTCACGTCAATGTTCCAGTTCATATACAGCTGTGGCAATAAAAAAGCAACCCCTCCTCCTCCTCCTATCTACCTTCTACTACTCCCATAGTATACCTAACTCTTATTATTACTAACTACTCCTACTAACACCTCCACGTGGGTGAACTTGTTGGTAAATCCAGCTAACTGGTCCACCTACTAACAATAGTTCTACCACCCACCTCCTACCACCTATCGTCCCCTGTAGTTAAGCTTCAATAGTACGCTACATTTCCTATTTACAAATACTACAAGAAATAGAATAATAAAAAAATAAAAAAAGGATTCCGAACATTTCGGAGTAACATATTTAAAAAATTTAATTTAAGAAACCTCCAGAATATATAAAAAAAGTCATGAAATGTTTCCCCCCCCCCATCTTATGTTTTTACTCAAATAATAAGCAGAATACCACTTATTTATTTATTTGTTTCTTATTCATTTATTTGTTTATATAAATTAATCTGAGCCATTGAATGTATCCAGAAAGCAATATACATTCAATAAAAATTCATGCATACAAGGAAGAATAAATACGAGAAAAAATATGGAATTCTCTTCGTTTCCAAAGTTTTCAAACTCTACGAGGATTTAAAAAAGACACTGCATTTTTTGCTGGCTTTTCTTTTTCGCAGATTTCATAAGCATATTTTTTAAACAAACATGGCTGGAAAATCACTCCACAGAGTTTATTCTTTCTTTTTTCATTTTCCAAGTTTTTCGAGAATTAGTGTAATAGCTTCCTAAAACGTTTTTTTAAAATCTGGATGTAAAGAAATGTCTATGAATTGTACGACTAAGGACACGATATTCTATCAAGTCGAATAGTACGAAATAGTGAATACCATCAATTACTCCAATTAATATTGTAATTGTGAAAATTACTATAATATAAAAATAATAGATAATGAGACTAAGAAAAAACACGGACGTCCAACTCATTCCAAAAAAATTAATTGCACATCATTTTAATCAATTAGGTTAACCTTTTCAACATTAATACACATAAGCAAACTCACCTCATTTCACTCGTAAGCTTCTTGGTTAAACAAGGAAAATCTATTAATTTGAAAACGACCCGGATAATACAATCGCTGATGAGCGAATAAAGTCAATACACTCATAGTTATTTCTTTCAACACCAAATAGGTGAACGCTCATAACGGTATTCTCACAATATCGTTAAAACATTTTGCTTTTCCTTTGCGGCAGAAAAAACAGAGAAGCTTGAGCTGACGGGAGGCATTGTGGGAGCAGGAAGAGCGACTGACTGTTCACACGGAAGGCAGAGACGCGTCTGGTACGAAGACGGCGCAGCTCGCAACGTCAGGAATTCCGAAGCGGCAAGAGCCGGAAAATTTGACGGATAGCGGCAGACGGGCTGACAGGCAGCGGATAAATATTTATAATCGGCAGCCAGCACTGAAGGGTGCGAGTTTCCCTCCTTCACACTACGTGCAACGCTACCATAAAGCCCCTCCGGTGGATCGGGGCTAGCATGTTTGCTTGCTTTTTGTAGCTTTTCTCTTTAATGATAGCTGTGATTACTGAAAATTGAACCCCTCTCCTTTTACCCTCCTCCTACTACTCATAGTATCACTAACTCTAAATACTACAAACTACTAACACCTCTACTTGGGTCAAGTTGTTGGTAAACCTAGCAAACCGGCTCACCTACAAACAATAACCATATCATCCATGTAGACAAGCTTCAATAGCACGGTACATTTCCCTTGTACAAAGACTACAATAAAAATAAAAAACTCGTTGATCATATTTTCTGAGTCCATATTGAACAAATAGGTGAGGATACCTTGGTTTAGACCATGTGAAACAATTTTCATTATGCCATTGTTTCGATATATTATTTATATCTTCTTCAGGAATAACAATTATAAACCATGATTATTCTGTTCGGATCATGCCATAACAATCACAGTACCAATCCTGCACACATCATCAGTCAAGACACTCCAAGACACTTCTACTAATATTCTTCAGACGAAGTATTGCTTGCTGGTTGGAACGATGTTTGTAGATGTTAAGAAATGTAGTGAAATGGTTGTATCTTGGAGGAGGATGTGTGCAGAATTAGTATGGGATGATACGATTAATCATTTTTTTAGAATTGTTAGCCCTGAAGAAGATATAAATAATATATCGAAACGCTGGCATAAAGAAAATTGTTTCACTTGGCCTAAACGCAAGATATCCTCATTTGTGAAAAATAAAATAACACCACCCCACGAGTCTCCTGGATTCCTCTGGCCACTTCGAACATCATCGCCTCCTTCATCCCACTCCCAACCCACAAACCGAGGAGGAAGAAGAAACACGATCTTCGTGGCAACTCCCGATTACCATCCGATACAGTTAACACCAGCGAAACCATGTATCGACCCCTAGCGGTTCCCATCCATAAACTATTCGGCAACGAGTAACATTTTTCTGCAGCGACTACCAAGAGCCGGCATTCGCAGTCCACCTGCCAAGAGAACCCTTCCATGTCAGACGGCTTTGCGAGAGCGATCGTTTTTAAGCGAGCATTCCAGGGATACCGACGACCTTGCCTCCGGGTGCGCGGGTCGACCGGTTGGGTGGCTGGCGAGATGCTGAGGCTCACGGGGAAAGGGGTGGAGACAGAGGCAGCGACGGCGTGTGGGAGGGAAGGCTTCCGAGACAGCGACGTACGAGGAGCTAACACCAAGAGCTTCCTCTGACATGTTCTGGAAAGAGAAGAGAGCAGAGGAGGATCTAGGCCCTAATCAAGGCGGGGAGGGCTAACCGGGGAGCATTTTTGTTTAAAAATTATGGTCTTCCAATACAAATTTTATAACTATTACCTTTAAATAAAATGCATCAAATATATAATTAACAATCTAGTATTATTAACAACAAACAATTATTTATTAAAGTTATTAATCTGATACAATTAATTTTATAAAATCTGTGTAAAGTGACGACTTCACAGGACAAAAATATGATTTACTTTGCTTTTATAGATTTCCACTCGAACATGGGAACATGAGCACAGAGTTGTTTTATTTCACTACTTTTCTCTGTCCACGTATTTGGCAAAAATTGTGTACTTTATTTTTGATGTCCAACATTGTATTTCAGTATTACCACTTCCGTTTTCATATTAAATACCACAGATTTTTTTATTATTTCGTACGTGTTATAGTTCTAGATGGAACGCCGAAACGTTTTTGATTTCATATGGATTACCGTTGAAATTAAACTGAGCAAATCTGACTCAGTGAATAGGCTTGTTAGCAAGAACGTATAAAGTTAAAATTTGACAAAAAACAATTTTTTTCAAAAACCTAATTTTCAAGGTATTTTTATGAAAACTGCAATTTAAGTTAGTGAATTATTTATGTATAAGAATGTCTTAAATTGGAGTTTCAAGAAGTTTTTTTAAATGTCTGGTGGAGGAACCCGCACATGCTGGTATTTCTCTTTACAGGTCCCTCCCAAAATCAAATTTCCCTGGAAGACAGAAGACCACCAGGTCCCAGTTACCACCAGGCAGCAGTTCAGTGCGCTAGCTTTTTAAGAGCGCAATAAATACATTTTTTTTTAGTTTTACATGTGTTCAATGCAATAGATACAATATAAATTTCAGATACAACCGGAATTGATTTAATGACGTCCGAGCTAGTAGAGACTAGTTATGTCATTTCGTAGGACTGGCGAAAACTGAATTTCAACCAAGAAACCCAAAATGAAACCCAATTACTTGTTAGTTGTAAAATATTCAAAGGAATACAATCAAGTATATAAGTTTTGAACCAGTAAATTATTATCCAAGTATGACTCAAAGAGGAGAGGGAGGTAGTCATTGCTATAAAGTACAGTTCGTTTGAGGGAGGGGAAGTCGTGGAATACTCTTGTGAGCCAAGAGCATCAAACCCTGAAGTGAGGTACTGAAGACACATTCGGTATGTGAACACTCAACTATCCAGGTTTTCGAAGGAGTCACAAAGTTGAGTCTTTCCTTCCCCTGAATTAGGATCTTACATCAAATCCTAGATTATTCCCTTTAATAGTGTTTTCTCCGTGTACGACACACTGGAGTGCTTTTCAAGCGATTATGAAAGAGAAAGAAAAGCAATATTTAATAGGAAATTACTGGCTTGTGTTGGTCTAGTGTAAAATATAGGAAGATCTATATGTGGAACCAGAGGATGAAATAGATATGCATGAAAAGGAAAATGTATAATATATTTTCTTATTATACCATAAAAATTCAAGCGCATTTTGCTTTTGTCTTGGCCGAAGCAAATTGTACAGATATCCCACAATATGATATATTCACACCCTTATAGAGAAATACGAGAATATTACGTAAAATTTTATCAATTCATCACGTCAAGTCTTCCAAAGTTGTATTCCAACATCATCATTCTGGAGTTGGNACGAGAATATTACGTAAAATTGTATCAATTCATCACGTCAAGTCTTCCAAAGTTGTATTCCAACATCATCATTCTGGAGTTGGATAGAAATTCGTAAAAATTTTCAGATCCCATCGAGCATCGGTAACAAACGATAACTGCGCATACGGGATGCTATGTTTCACACACTCAATCGGTGAAGATATAAACAATACTTTGGTATCTTTTTTCTTCTTTTCCTTTCTTTCTCCTTGTCTAGACTTTACTGCCACATCATTTCCAGCAACCGAATTCAGTGCAGCAGAAACCGGCTCTGCAAAAGAAGTATCGGGAATCAGTTTACGCAACATTCTCTTGAAGTCGAACAGCTCCTGCATAAGTTAACCCGTAAGTTCAACTGTCTCTCGTCTAAAGCCCAGAGGCAGAGAGATCTTAACGGGAACAGAATACTCTAAGGGAGATAAAAGTACGATATGAGGGACTCAAGCCCTGCCAATTAGGGCGTCTAAGTTGCGAGTTTCATGATGACGGCGATTGCCCGGTGGCAGCAGGTTTGATGTCCGGTTGTTAGTGAACAGGTCATCGAAGGAGAATCCGTTTCGGATTAAGCGATAGAAAAACAAGTTTCAAAACCGCATTTACTTCACTGGTATTTGACTTATGGAGCGATATTTTTAGAATCTTCAGTTCTGAAATAACTACAACTTTTTAAACACTACAATAACTCGGTATATTTTATTTGAAATACTTATTTCGTAGGAAACATGAGCTTACATTTTATTCTAATCTCCTGGAAAAATATAATCCGGAATATTTTATTATACGGCATCTTCAGCAATGACGAATCATCTCAATAAAATTTCGTTTTTTACCAACTTTCTTGCCACATACTTGATATTAAGCTTAATATGTGACTAATTTCAATTATCCTCGTAACCAAAATATGATGATAATAATCGAAATGCCAAATTGATGTTTAAAAAAATTACTACTTTTATTACTTTTATTAATTGGTTGATGTGTTTTAATTTTTCTTCGATGTGAATGATAAATATATAATATAAATAGTGCAATAAGATGTATTATTCTCAATCATCCATTATTTATACGATCCCTTAATACACCTTCCCGGTTCCGAGAGAGCCTAATTCGAGAGGATGTACTGTATATGACAATCGCCGAACCAACAGCTTCCAGACTTTTTAGCACGAGCCCCCGAGAGGAACTCTTCAAGTATGACACACAAAATTAAGTTTTTTAAACTGTATTGAAATCAGAGCAACAGAATTAATGAAGAATGAATCAATGAACAGAGATTCTTGGCAATGTCAAGTACATATTAAACAACTTTACCATATTTAATTACTTTCAAATCACGTAATTTAATAATCTTAACAATTAATTCTTGTATTTTACATCCTTAACACACTGTTTATATTTTTGTATTTCATTTTATTTTAGAGTGAATCTGGATAAAGTACTTTCATTAGAATAAAAAATTGTACTAGTTGATAATATTATATCTGTCATTTAATCTCAACATAGTTATATTTCTGCACCAATTTTTTTAAACAAATGTATTGAAACACATCAAATAACAAGTAGTTCGTAAACGAAAAATATAGTAAGTAAATCAGGAACGTAAAATCTTTCCATAGTGGAGATCCACCCAAACACGACGAAACAACAAAATCTCCGTCTCATCTTTTCTTCGGAAACCTATTTGAAGCAAGAAAAAGAGAAGACAAGAGACAGATTTATCGTTCGAAGAAGGAAAACGCTCATTACTGCAGTTCTGCCGCACAATTTGGAGCGGATACAATCTCCGTGAGGTAAAATAAAACGGAAAGTGGAATTGACATTTCAGCTACGTCATTCCGTGAGCTCCATGCAGCGTTGCCTGGGGCTTCAGAAGAAGTCTGCGATGACACAAGCGCATACTTCTTCTACGCGAGCATCTCAAGGACTGTAACATCGTGGCCAGTATATATTTTGAAATAACATTTTCAAGCACTGTGCTCGCCGGAAATTCCAAAGGCGATTAAGAGCCATGCCCGTCTCCGCGCAAACAAGGAAAGGTGCGCGTTAAGACCTCTCGTATTGTGAAGAGGCAGAACTCCCTTCTACTTCTGAAAACTGAGATGAACGCCCGGAGAAGGAAAATGAGTGTGTATGGAATATTTCAGCAGTTGACAGAAATAGTGTTCATCCGAAAAGGCAGTTTTTCTCGGAAGCTGAGGTGTGACCAAGCCGAGGTGGGGTGTTGGGAACGTGCGAAGAGGTAGTCACGTGACCTCCGCCTCAATATATATTGGAGGGATTTCAGCTCCTAAGTGACTTTTATACTGGAGGCTTTCAGACTTTGAGACAAGTGCGAAAGCGTATAGAAGTACGCAAGTTATTTAATATGTAACTTGGTTAGTTTGGTCGTCAGACCACTGAGAATTGCTGCGGTAATTCTATTACTTGCTATAGGCGCGAATAACATAGCTTGGAACAGTTATTTATTTCGAGATAGCAACTTGGAACTTTTTGAACTTCGGATAATCTGGGTAGATTTCCGAGTTAATTCATAACACCAGTAGTTATAACTGTGTGTAATTATTGCTTTTAGATAGCAATATCAAGTAATAACAAGTTAAAACTTGTATTCATGATTTGCGAGTTTGTCTACATTTGTAAATATTCAGAGCTTTATTTAATTTGAATTATATGTTTTATTGTTATTACTCGAGTGTTTGATTGCTTGGGGAAACTAAGCTGGTGGCAGCGAACTCTACCATAAAGGTTGTGGTTTATGGTTGAATCCCGCTTCTCCACCAAAAAGCGTACGCACATCGCATATGGGCTTGTGGGGTGTTGTAACAAGGACATAGTGGCGTAAAATAGTTTCATTTTCTTCCGTGTTCTGCAAGTTATGTGGAAGAGGATTGAAAGCCACATACATGACTCGACGTATGTAATAGAAATATTGTTAGAGTACTCGCGGCGAAAGAAAAGTAACGAGGGAAAATCCTAAGGACCGCGTGAAATTCGAGGAACAATCTCAGTTTTGCAAGATTGCCGAATCTTGCTGTAGACATCACAGACATTGGAATAAAGCTACAAAAGAATAGTGTGTGTGTTTCCTTTTCCCTTAGGGGTCGGAGATGGAGGATGGTATGGTACCTCTTTTTGATATGGCAGGGGAAATACAAGGGTGCTGGATGCATGTCCTGACGCACCTCTCAGAGGCGAGTGATGAATGAATGACATGAGTGTCAATGATAATGAGTGAATTTTGTGGTGGAATGGTAGGCAGGGGAAACGGGAGTACCGCGGACAACGCTCTGTCCACCACCGCGAAGTCTACTTGGATCAGACAGGGCTTGAAACTGCATCACCGGATGTAGAAGGCGAGAACGCTAGGCACTACGCCACGGGCCGCCCAGGGAAGCCTACAGAGTATTGGACGAATAAGCGACACAAACATTAAGTGTGAAAAAAATATCAGTTAGCAAGATAGTGGACAATTCTAGACGCGAAAGCAAAGAAGGAGAATGAAATAACATATGAAGAAAGAACGAAGTTGATATGAATAAGGATACAAGGCAAAGTAATAAATACAGGAGATGAAAGAAATAGAGAAATAAAGATGCAATAAAACAAAAACCCAGGAAGTGGTCAGACGGTAGATACTAATGAAAATGAAAAATAATGTGAATTCAAGGAAGAAGCTAAGAAGGAAATTAATAAAGGGATGGTAGATACGAAGTTTATAAAAGGTTATGAAACGCCGGACCACATTATGTGAAACCGTCATCATTACGCAGAAGAACGACCATGGTAATACAAGTTATATACAGACATAGACATAAATAAATTCAGAAATGAAGTACAATTTATTTAAGGAATATGTTTAACTAGGAGAAATACGATCAGCTTTAAGTTGATAACGAACCAGAAGATAACCACTGTCTGGAAGAGACAGCCACCTCCACGAGTACAAGGCCTCCGGACGGGAACAACTAAGCCACATTGAGCTGACAGGAACAATACTACTGAATAGAAAATTGCACACGCTAAAGAGACGAGAGGACCGACAGGTCTAATGAAATTTTAAAAAAAACGCAGTCACGTGGTTGTTTTACACGTGTCAGCAGAGTTTACGTTCTGCCTCCTATAACAGAAGATTCGTAGAACACACAGTAATTCATGTGCCAACTGTGATGGAAAGAGGGTTTGATCGCTAACCTTTGTCTGAAAAGACACTGCTCAAGTAAGTGTTTCCCCGGGTTATAGCAGTCAATTATGGGTGCTGTGGAATGCCGTCTGTAAAAGGTGGATCTTGACAACACCGCACTTTCGCTCCATTGGTTTACGTTTCTTTCGTTGCGGGAACTATAGATAGCAACAACGCAGCATCTCTAGGATATGGTGGCGTAAATTTTTTTCTTTTCCTTTTGTGTTCTGCAAGTTCAATGCGAAAGGATTAATTACCACATGCGTGGCTTGGTGTGTGTATTGGAAATACGGTTAAGTGATATGCGGAAAGGAGTACATCTGGTGATAAAGTATTCAAGAGACGAACATAAAATATCCAGGTGTGCTATGAATCTGAGAGATCCCTAGTCTGGGAGAATAAATAATACAACGCTACAACACTATAAACGACGCCTAACAACAACAGAACTAAAAAGAAAAATGAAAAGTTCAAAAAAAAAAAAATATAATGCAGTCTGATAAAATTAGTTCCCACGGAGCAATTTGAATCTTCCGAGTAATCATTTTCATTCAATGCTCCCAAATGAAAGGAATTTCGATTCAAACTAAAAGTACTGGAAACTAAAAAATAATTTCTATCCTTACCATAAATCGTTCCCTTTACCTCAAAAATAAACTCAACGGAGGCCATACTTCTCGTGTAAGACGAAGCAATTTACGCATACAAATTTTATAGTTCCACTCGACTGACAGCGCAGAGTAAATCTTTTATCACTGCGTGTTGCGACCGAGAAGAGGGAATTCTGGGAATCTAGCTAGGTGCGTGTTGTCGTGTATAGGGGTGGAGGGAAATAATAAATTTCGATGAAACCACCGCAGAAAGTGGAATCTTACTTCTTTTAAGAGCGCGCGTTTCGTATTTAAGACCGTGTTCACCGAGGAAATGCGCCATGTTGATTTAATACATCATACGTAAATTTCTAAAAGGATCGTTCGAACGTCGCGGTGTGATCGGAGGCGCAGGAAAGATTTTAACGCCACTTTAGATTTTTAAAGTACATGCTCCGAAGATATTTTGGGTTTTGGTTTCATCATGTACTAATAAAAAAAAAGTACGTGCGCAAAACCTGTGAAATTAAAGTACACCTTCTACCATCTTAACTTGAATAAAAGAGAAGAGAGAAATAATTTAAATGTTAATCCCTACATCCTCGTGTCTATGAGTGCTAGAGGTAAAATATCTAGACCATTCCTTGCAGATTAATTATGTTATGTTGAATGAAAATGGGAGACGGGACCGAGATTCGAACTCGGGACCTTGAGCTTAGTGCGCGTAGCGGAAGGCGAACGGGATGACGCAGTTGGTAAGCGCATGAGTGCGCTAAGCTCAAGGTACCGAGTTCGAATCTCTGTTACCTGGCGGTGAGATTCACCGCAATTTAAGAGATTTCTATGCATTCCTTACAGGGTAAATGTTTTTCAGGAACGTACCCATAATGATAAATGAAAATTGTTTATATTCTTTTTCACGATGTTTATACTCTATGATAAAACGTCCAAGGAATGTAAAGTGTAATAAAGTATAATTGAAGGCCAGTGACACGGGACAACAGGTACCAACGACCGTGCGTAATCAAATAAAAGCGGTGCCACTTCCTACAGTGCTGCTACGAGTCGGTCATGTGAACAATTGTACTCTAGTGGCGCGCCTGACGGAAGCAAGCAGGAACACCTGTATTTTTTGTTTAGTATCAGAATTATTTTTAAAATTTACCCTAACGTGGTTAAAACATTTCCCTGCACAATTCTTTAACTCGTGTAGACGTTCCGATCTGGTATGGATGTCTGGTCAAAAACTGTGAAATTGTTAAGAATATGGTACAACAACAAAATGTGACATAAACATTAAATACTGATTTATAAAATCGCGTCCGTGTATGATTTTTTACATTTTAAAGAACGTAAGCATAAACGAAGTTCAAATCTATCATTACGAACAATCTTGTACTTTCAGTATGATGTTAATGAGATTTTAAACGAAATGCCCTAAAAAATTAAATATTTTATTGAAAAATGAAGGTTGTTGAGTATTCAGATAAAAAACAACAAACCATATTCATATTGAAAACATTTCGGACATTTATTTGACCTCCTTCATGGATGAACACGACAGGTGGCGTAACTGTAAACATAAAGAAGGAGAAACAAATCTTCAAACCGGTTACACTACGAATATTGTTTGTTTGTTTTTTACCAGAATACTCAACAACAGTAATCTAATTCAATATTTTTATGAATTTTTCGTTCTCTCTTCACGAATGTAGCTCAAATCATGCGTGGAAATCATTAGCTAATAGGAATTAATTGAGTTCATAGGTAATTCAATCACCAAGTTTAGACTCTTCGCTTCGCGCCGAGAATATCTTAAAATGATGTACTAATTATTATAATAATTTATTGTTGTTCTGTCCCATTACACCGTACAAGAAATTTGAAACATACCGAGTTTCGACAAGGATTATAAATTAATGAAAGGACACCTGGAAAATCAGGATTTGTAATTAAAATGAAGTTGTATTTACCGCAGACAGTCGAATCATTCAGCACAGATGTTCACGACTTACCTGAAAAAAGAGACAATATTTTAGAAAATTCACAAAAAAAATGCAGAAAAACAGTAGTAAGTATAGTGATATTAATACGAAAGGATATTAATATAATTAACATCCTCCTCCCCCCCCCCAAAAAAAAAGAAGAAGGATACCTTTATTTGGCAAACCAATAAAACGATTTACTATGGTACTAATTAAATATGTTGTTAAGTCTTCACAATTAGCTGAAGCATTAATCTAATAAAAATAACATTTCCGTTTAATTTATTCATCGCGTGTAAGATATCTTTCAATTGAGTATCTGTGTCAGGCTAATATTAAAAAAAAACTACTTATATCGGAATAGCTACATGAAAAGGTAGTATTTTTCATTTTACATCTACAGTAGATGCTTTACCAAAAATGAAATCTAATTTTTAACATCCTGTTTTCTCTCCAAATCCTGAAACCACACATCATTCCATAAAAAAATTCTTATTTGCACTACTTGTACTTCGTTTGGAGTAACCACTAAATAAATTTTATTACATAAGAATATATAAACATATCGTACCAAAAATGATTTTCTCGGTTTAAATAAATAAAGTTTATTGTCAAAAAAGTAGTTGCAAACTGTGCATGACTTTTCTGAAAAGCTCGAACTCTTCATTAGCTTTAAAATGCTGACTCGTCAGCACAATATTAAAGGATGAATACCTTTTTTTTTCGTCAACTAGATCGCAGAAAACTTTCTTCAATATTATTTTACTCAAGTCCTAACAGCTCACTTTATTAATTTCTTATCTCGCAGTGACGGCGGCACGCTATCCTCGCTATCTGGGACATTGCGGCGAAGAAGTGACGAAAAGCGGCGAAAGGATGAACAGGGAGATGGGGCAGCGGGGAGAGAGAGAGACAGAGAGAGAGAGACAACGTGACAGCTGACGGAGACAGAGCGACACAGGACAGATACAGATAGATGGCGCGCGCGTCGCCTACGCGTCTCCGACGTCGTCGAGAGGCCTCGCGGAAGTTAAAATGAACTTCTAAGAACTCGTAAGATTGCGGTCCATTTGGATGAAGACCCGTCTCCCAAGTTGGAAACGACTGACAGTTCATTTGGTCAGTATTTACTGTTGATTTTTTATTAATCGCGTCTGAGATATCTCAACATTTACTAATTATTTCGGTTGAATAATGCTAAGTATGCGATGAGTTGAAACGTTAATAATGGTGGGAGGGACAGATGAGTCATGACGAAGTATTATATTTAGATTCAATATTTCAAACATTAAACGCTTTGCATCAATTTTTTATACCTTGGGATGTATTAGTACTACACAAATNATAAGAGACAGCATTAAAAACACACGCTCAGAATAGTAAATCTAAGTCCACCAAATCAATCTCGGGTGTAATTGATTATTTAGTTCTAGAGGTGTAAGAGCATAAAAAACATTGTTTCCTTTAGTCGAAAACCGTATCTGTAAGTTGTTAGTTTAAATTAACCATTCATGTTTTTTAACTAAAGGTTCTATTTAATAAATTTAAACCAGAGATAATTTAGTTGGAAAAAAGGCTGCAAGTATAACATAACAACAAATAGCTTTGCTGCTAGCTGTTAGACCAGTTTTCCATCATTAGATTTTGGCATTTCGTTTCCAATAGTTTTTGCTCAACACTAGACTAAACTGTGCCACACTAACTGATACATTCAGTTAGTTTGGCAACGAACTCCGCGCATTTTCGGTCCATTTTCTTTTTCATATGTGAGATATTATCTAGAAAATTATCATTAATTGTACTGTACCTGGGTCCACTTCTCACCGNAAAACAAATACAAAGTACTACAATATGCACATAATTTTTGCACGTGCTGGGTAAAGCACTCAATATAGAGTACGGAAGTTTTTCAAAAGTTCCTGTAAATATTAACCTCTGAAAGGCCGAAAGGTCGACCGGAAAGTACTAAAACAAAAAAAGAAAAAAAGAAGATTTTATCACATAAAATTTACTTGATGTCAACCTTCATCAACAATTTCACGTATTCGAGTAAAACCTTCCAACACTCTCGCGTTAAATTCTCGTCGTACTCCTAAATAAGATAAATAAATGCTAATAAAGAAAAATCATTCATTTAAGCACTCAGCCAAAATAGAATCGACAATGCTCAAGGGAGAATCACGATTGAACATTTTCATTACACATATTTGAACACGTCCCACGGTAGAAATGGCTCCCTCGATAACTCATTTCTATAATTTACATTTTTCACACAGATAAAGTATCCGTTAAAATTGTTACGTTTGGAAACATTTTATAGCTCTAGTGACTTGTAATTATTTTGTAAATTGACGAAAAAATAAACATTCATTTTCGTTGATTGCGATATTTATTCTTCCTAACTCTCGTAATTAAAAATACAAACATTCTAGAGCACTCATTGCGTAATTGTAGGACATGTGACTTTTTTTCAGTCCTAAATGGAAAATGAACACAGAGAAATACATGTTAACATTAACTTTTTTATCTTCGTTTCAGTTCACTTTGAAAGCATTGAAGCATTGAAATTCTCAGGCAGGACATGATGAGAAGATAACTGATATCTCCATAAAACGACAGTTACACAATTTCATTTATTTACCCTTTCACAAGCTTCAGTTTTTGAAAAGATTGAATTACAGAAGAAATTACGATATTTTGTAAAAAAAAAAGATAAAAATCAGTTTTTATCGTACATAAAAGATATTGAAAGACTTAAAAACAACCTAATAACATTAGAACAACAGACAGGAGGATTTTTATAAAAAGAACACGAAATCGTAACAGTCAGGAAAACTGATATGAAATTCTTCAGATGAAATCAAATTTAAAAAATCTCACAGCTCACGCCAAAGTTTCGATTTTCATAAAATTATCTTCAGTGCAAAAATAAAAGGTTGCAAAAACAAGAATAATAAATAAAATATGACGATAAACACCTAATTGAATGAAGTTCCAATGCTACTTTGAAGAGTCAAAATTGTTTCATTATTTCCTTCATTATTGCCAAAAAGTATTTCAAACGTTGAATTGTACGAAAAGTTTCATGTCGTGTTATAATATTAATTAATTAGTGATTAGTTGAGAACATTTGGTATTGTCAATTTAACTCAAGGTAATACTCGAAATACATTCAAATTCTGTGTTCTAGCATCACACGCTGATGTCTCAATATTTCAACAAAAAAAGAAGTGTTTATAAGATGTTTTAACAGAGTCAGAATGAGCAAATCTCCATAGAACGCAAAATGTAAATAATTAATACGCAATAATTAAACATACTGCAACCTTATAACCACCACCGTCTACCATTTATTCCTGAGTTGTCAGCTCCTTCCAGTCGGCAGGAGCGAGCTCGACGCTGCAGGTGGTCGCACGAGATTAGCAGTCGATGGGGGCGGGAGTGGTGGGGGTGGGAAAGAGTGGGAAAGGGGAAAAGGAGAAGAACACGACGCAGCGGGAGGGACAGATAAGACCCCGCGCATCGCGTGTGCTGTGCACCGGAAGTACCACGATGCAACGGGGCCCCGAGGGAGGGAAGAGCCCAATAAAGAACCATGCGGGTATCCTTCTCACCCATCGGTGACGCTGGTTTTTTAACGGGATGACTTACCTATGGGCAAGGTTGCATTTTTTAAAGTACAAATTAATGACGTTTTACGTTGAAAGTAAAAAAAATTGTTTATAACACGTTGCTAAGCTTTTTTATTTATGGTTATCTTAAGAGTGTGCTGGAAAGTTAAATCCACCTGTACCATAAGGCCCTTGATAGGGATGGTCCCTGGTTTGCTTCCAGAGAGTTAATTAAATTATTGTTCTCCACGTGGTCATACGCAGTTCGTAACTGCAATTATGACAATAAATTTATTTATTTATTTATTGACCCATCCTGGTCCGGGTTTTTCTCCGGTTTTCCTTCGGGTAGAGGTGGATTTATATACAGACTCGCTAGGTTCTTGCCTAGAGGCGGCATCAAATGAAATAATATATCTCGAATCCAGTGTTATTTAACAGTTTCGATTAAAAAATACTTTCCGAGTACTCTATAGCTTGATAATAAGACGTACTTCTGAAATAACTTTCTTTTGCGTATTTATTAAATACAAATTTGTTGTTATTATGTTAATATTATAACTCGTATCGAATTATTTTTGTTAGGAGTATGTTGAAATGTTAAATCCGCCGCTTTCTTAGAACCTTTCATTGGAATTGATGGGATGGTCCCCATACTTCCGGAGAGTAAATTAGTTTATTATCCTCCAAGTGGTCATACACAGTTTGTACTGCTTTTTTTACAATTAATTTATGATTATTATTTATTAAGATGGTTCTGTCAACTGTCTTATTTTGGAATATACTCATTAATATATCACAGGTACAAAAACGCGCCATATTACGTACATCCACGAAATGCAAACATTTAAAATTATTTTTAATAAAAAGAAATATATGTTAATGATTTTTAATGAATGGTAGTTCGCTCATACTACTAATTATCATTGCAAATATTTGTAGTTCATCGAATATATAAAAATCAACATTCTGCAAAACGAGTAAATATTTTTATTATGCGAGAAAAAAAAGTTACTAAAAATTAGAGAATATTTTGCATTTAAACATATACAGGGTTTACCATTTCATAACGACGATGGCGATCTTGGGTCATGTAAATTACGTGGCAAAGTGGTTTGCATTACAAGACTTGACCTACGACCACAAAAAGAACTCGGACGCAGTCGGATAATTATGAAACGATGGAGAGGAAAGATTAGCGCTCCATTTTGTTATTAAGCTTTGTTCCGGTTATTAAGTAACAGGCTGGGCAATTTTTCCCCGAGGCGAAGAAGCATGCAAGGAAAATATGCGCAAGTTAAGTGTAACATATTATTAGATAGTAGGTTATTTTCATTCTTCAAAAAATCTTCCCCGCTCGCTTTAGGTATAACACTGAGTTGAATGTTGTTTGTTTATATTCTTAATTAACTGACAACATTGCGAGTACCGAGAAATGAGCATACGAACTATTTAGGTGCTTGCGGATCACGTAGCAAGACAGTAAAATTAAGTTCTAATGACACTAAAAATTAATATATTCTAGCAATGGGTGCTCCTTGTTGCCCTAATTTGCTCTCACTTTAACAAAAAGCTTCCTTTTATATTGTAATCCTTCCATAGTTTCTTTCTCCTGTATTAGCTAAAGTATTTCCTAAGAAACACTAATTTTACTTCAAAACAGATCTTAACCCCAAAATGAAACAAAATCGTCTAACTCAACCTCGCTTGAACTTCAGGACACTAGTGACAGTATGTGAGGAAAAAAAGGCAATAATTGGGACAAAATTCAAGACAATATGTTTATTCCTTTGCTTTGTCGTTCACATGCCTATAATGGTATGTCTATGACGTAACATATGTCTCGTGGCATTTCTTTCTCATTTTAGGTACGCAACCTTGGAACGGCTGTGTGTATTATCTCTGTAGCCCCACACTGACTCGGATTTTCCTCCTGTTTTCTTTCGGGTAGTGGCGTATTTTTCATGGGCGGGAATGTCATTAATACTTTTGTTTTTAATTAATCTCAAATTTTTACCGCACATAATATCTACAATTCATTCTGGAAAAATAAACGGATAACAGTACGGATTTATTAAATCATTTCTTTCATTAATATTAAATTTGCCATTGCCCTTGGGTCCTGGATTGGGACTGATGAAATGCTTGTTTCTCTAAAGCAATATAGTTTATTATTCCCCATGTGATCAAAAGCAGTTTGCGACAGCTTTCTTGACAATAAAGTTTGTTTTGGTAAACAATTTGAAAATAAATTTAATATTTGCTCCCCCTCTTACTTAAAATGGATTTTATCCCATCCCTTCCCCGCACATAAAATAATCGCAAAAAAATAATCTGTCATCTGAAGAACTACCTTCGTAAAAGTGCATGAGCGTCCGCCATTGCGTGTGAGGAAGTCTGAGTTTTAGAACAGCGTGGGTGCAGAGGAAGGGGTGGGGGGAGAGCGTGGTCGAAAGAGGTCCTTTCCTCCACGCGTTCGGATTTCGTGCGCGCGGGTCGTAAAGTTCGCGAGTGGTTGCGGTCCACCTCTCTCTCTTCTCAGGCAGCGATCGCAGCAACATGGCTGCTGCTGTTCCGGAGTCGGCACTTCGCAGGTTGCGTCTCTTCTGTTTCCACACCCCCACCCCCACCACGCTACACTCCAACAACTCATTCGAATTCGACGTACACAGTGGGGAGAAATGTATGTAAAAGTGATAGAAACTTAGTCGTGAATACTCAAATTCATTACCAAAAGCAGCAGCTGAGAAACATGTGGAATACACATGAACTTGTTTGTCCGAGACAAACCGCGTCTTAGTAGATAGAACTATCAACCTTTTCGGCCATCTTGCTGTGGTCTTCTTCAGGTCAAAGTCAGAGGTACGACACTGACTCCTGCCGCGGAAGGTTACGGTTATATGTGGAATACATGATCACGTGAAGAAAAGTCAGTTCCAATAGTTTACAATAAAGAATAGTTTTGAACAAGGTGTCTAAAGATTATGTACAAGTCAAGGAGTCAATGAGAGCATTTGGAGAGTTCTTTTTCAGAAGTACGCATATATTTATTTATTTATTTGTAGATTGCATACTCTTCCTCTCGTTGAGCACGTTTCACACGTGTCAGCAGAATGTTAATAGTTAACGTCTGGAAGATAACGCCTACATCGGTCGATTCGTAGAACCTTCAGTAATTGATAAGCGACCTGTGACGGACAGTGCTTGATCTGTAACCTTTGGCTTAAAGAACAGAGCCTGAAGATATCTTTACAGTGGTGTAGAGCAGCTTTGTGTTGGTGCCGTGGGTTACCGCCTGGAATACATAGAGCTGCTACGCTAGACAACTCCCGCAGCAGACAACACCGCGCTATCGCTCCATTGCTTTTACATCTTGTTACTTTTTTTCGCTGCGATAACTGTAATTATCTCTCGCGGAGCGAAGCTACAGACCATCTCATCAATTCAGATGAAAGTACCCATACAATTAACGTACATTAAAGTGATTTTGCTTTAGTGAAAAAGTACCTTGACGACAGTGTGATAACTATACAAAAGGAATACGATGTTTACGTTAATATACTTCATTATACGGGATATTAACATTAAAAAAAAAGTGTTCTTCCGAAATTAAATCATTAAGTTTATGGATTAATATCGATAGAGTGCTTAACATTATAGATGCAATATACCTACCTACACTTCAATCAATTTGCATTTTAATTAAAATGGATTGGAGAAAAATACAATATGCTCGAAAAAATCGTAAAACAAGAATCGAATCGAGACGGTAAATCAAGAAAAGGTGTAATAAAAAGTGACCTAATGAATGAATTTCTACGTTCTCTTCTCAAAATTGATTTACAGACCACAATTTTTTAAGAAAAGGTTCTTGATCTATCGCCTATAGCACTTGCTTACTCAGTTCTAGGGCGCTAAACGTCCACGTTTCTCGAAAAATAATTTCTGGTGGTTTTAGGATTTCAATTTTCCTTGTTGAATTGAATAGGTCAACAAATATATAAATGTTTCAAATTCTGTGCTTAAAACAAAATAAAGTACGTTTACAAAATTAAAAACGGATCATTCGTTCTGCAGATATCTGGGCAGCAAATTTTGATTATTTTGAAGTAAAACGTAGAGGCCGTTTTCGTAATACGATATATATTTCATCTTAGGAGTTCGGATTCCGAGTTACTTAAGGGAATGCCTATCAAATCATTCATAATAATACTTCATTAAGAGAAAATAATATACCTTTTTTGTTTATATATAAATTACTAAGCACGATAGTTTTGTAAATAATATGATCGATAACATGTAATAAGTAACAAATATTTGTAAATATCGTAGGCTCTTGGAACTCGCTCGAGTTGGTAATCAATGGCAACGGGGTACCATTTGCCGAGTTCGAAGTTGTAGGGAAGTTTGCAGCTCGTACGCGGGAGGATTCAAATGCGACTATCTGGATCAATCGAAAGTCGGCCATGAACTATCGATGGTGGTCGATACTCGAAACTATAGATAGTAATCTTTAGTGCTATCGATGGTTTTCCGCCTCTAGTAAATAGGAACACAATGCACCTCCGAGTGGAACTCGTGATCGTCAGAAGACGAAGTAATGTAGCCACGAAGTACAACGCCGTAGTCAGACCACATCGCTGGTGCACTGTTCGTTACACTACTCCAATCGTCATAAACCGTGACGACAACGCCCTACTTGCTATTGCATTTGCAGCGCACTGCTAGTCGTAAAGGTCGCATAACACGATATGGTTTTTCACGCATGAGAACGTGGAAATCGGAGTGTGCACGGATTTAACCGAACGAAAGCGTAATATTCTCCTCAGAACCTTGTTACCTTTTCATGGATAAAATACAAATTGTGACACTGATACTGTTGATACTAATACTCTTGAATGGGTCAGAAAGGGGTTCAAACATATTAATGTGTAATTCAACCACATGGTGTCATCAACAAAGCACGTCCACGTTCCTCAATCTTCTTACAAGTAAGAATCACTTTTATAATAACAAGATTTCAGCTTCGGCTAGTCATCAAACATTAGCCCTGTCCTCAACAGTATTCAGTACAAACTTTCAAAATAAGATTCCTTTTTTGCTAAGAAGGTGTGGTAATATTTTCCGTGAAATTTAACCGCAGCAGAAAAAAATATTACAGTAACGTATAACGTACTCTCTATTCGGAATCACCAACTATTTCATGTTATCCGTAAGTCAAGATGATTTAATTTTTGATCGGATGTGTAATTTATGATAATCACAAATGCACATCTGATGGTATGTGACTTCGTTGCAAACGATGGTATATGTAATTCGTTGTGACAGAAGGATTATATTCCTAATAATGTTACGACATAATTAGAAAATACATTGCAGTCAAGACGTATGAGAAATATGAAATGAGACACGAAATGTTCTGGAAATAAGTGATTGTCCACCCAAATATTTATTGCACGTACTCCAGGAAAATTGAAAAATGTTAGTGAGAATAGAGTTTTGTGTGTAGCGCTTCATTTTTGATCGATCGTTTCAATATTGCAAATATGCAATTAAGAACTAATCTTATTATGAACTTATCATCTAATCGATTCTTAGAAGTACTTCCATTACATTTTAAATCCATTCATCTTCAAAATTAATTAAATGGATTGAATCAGAAGCTACTCCTTCCCATCAGTATTGTCCATGAAGGAAATGCTGTATTTTATTTTTCATATAAGCAATTTTGTTATACGCATGATGATTTTGTAATGCTTGGCTCAATATTTTTGTGCTCTTTTCTGTCATTAAGATAATTCACAATCGATCATGGAAAAAGGTTGTGATACTCAAAGTAGAAACAGGAAAAAATTACAGAAACTCTATTAAGACCTTAAATTTGGTTTTCAAAGAAATCAAAACCAATACCATCGTAAAAATATTTAAGTAATTAATAAACGAATATTTGTAGCTTCAATATCATTATTTTAAAGCTCCGTAAATACACGACCACAAGTTGAGATATATTTTTCGTCTCTCTTGAATATATAAATATTGGAAGTGGATTGATCGTTGTGACACTTTAAACGTCTCAAACGAGTATTAAAATTTAGATTCGTAGCATATAATAATATCTTATGACTTATCCTCGCCATACCCATCCTGGTTGGGGTTTTTCTCCTTTATTCCTTAGCGTACAGTGGATTTTATAAACAGGCTCTCGAGGTTCTTGCCTAATGGCGGCGGTCTCATTAATACAACTTTAATATTTAATCTCGAATTGAGGGGTATGTTAATAGTTACGGTTTATAAACAATATTTCGCGGATAATTTAAAGATTTAATAAAGATATAGTTGTGAAAACTGCTTGAGGTTCGGAATTAATAGGATGGTCCCTTGCGTTAAATGCGTAAGACCACGTGGGGGTTAATAAACCAAGTTTCTCTCAGGAAACAAACAAGGGACCATCCCATCAATTCCAAACCTCAAGCAGTTTTCACAACTTGGCCGAAGGGTAGTGGCGTATTAATTATTTATTAAAAAAATAATGTAATAAAGGCGTACAGTTATTCATTTTCTATTCCAAAATGAATTGTAGAAATTGAGGACAGCAAAAATTCAAGATTAATAAAACAAATGTATTAATGACATCCCCGGCCAAGGAAAATCCGCCACGACTTGAAGGAATGTCGGAGAAGAGTAATTTAGTTTGTTTATAGAATTAGTTATTACACACCCGTCTGGAAGGCGAATAATAAATTTCATAGATGAGAATGAAATTTGACGCTCGTGAAGGGCGTTTAAAGTGTAACGTTCTCTCAGAGTAATTTCTCACCTCGATTCATGGCAGTGAATGCAAGTTTTGGAAGTGACAATGGCGGTGCAGTCAGCCCCGAAGCAAGTGGGGGGTTGGTGGGGGTGGGTGGGGGTAGAAGAGCGGCGGCGGCAAAAGTGGCATCGTTGAAGCCTCCAGGGCGGCGAGGAGTCAATGAAACAAGGCAGTCTTTACGAGCGCCATAAAGCGCTGGAAGTGCGTCGAGTTCAACGGCTGCAAAACCCAAGGCATGATGGCACGAGGAGGGGCCGTCAGGGCCTTTCGAGACGCGTCGCGAGCGTTCGTTGCGGCGGGTATGGCGAGGTCGTGGGTTCGATGCATTCGTCACACCACGAGGAACGTTATTTTCATTTGTATACGTGCATTATCCCTTAACTACGTTCTCTATTTAGACTAACAATAGGGACTTCGTGGGGTAGTTTTCAACTTTTAAAACAAGAAACGTCCAATAATAATCGTAATAATAATAATAATAAACAATAACAACATTCGGATCAGAATGTTGTATAAAAAGAAACTGAAAAAAAATAAATTACAGGAATCTCTCCATTGAAATGACTAGAATCTAGGGTGTTAAAACAATAGTAATTCCTATTATCATTGTGGTTTTTGGAATTGTCACAAGAAAAACAAAAAAACTAGTAAAGATCTCAGGAAATATTAATAACAGAGAAGAGAAGGAAATAGCATTACTGGGATCAGTACACATTCTTCACAAGATACTTTAAAAGTACGATATTGAAAAGGCTGATCCTGAGGAAGCTGGTTGAGAACTGGACTGGCTAACAAATTGTTCTACACGCTCGATACAGACGGGACAGAATAGTGTCACATGAGCAAAAGTGAATTCAAATCGATGACCGATGTTGGCGATAGATTTAAGTTTTGAGAAATTCGAATGTCCGCCCAATATAACGCGAGGTACAAATATCATTACTCTCATGGACCATGGTGAAGTAAAAAAGTGTTGGCTACACTGTGGACAAGCGCCTTAACAACTTCGAACCAATTCGACCGACAATAAATAAAAACTTAGTCAAGAAAGCTGTTACAAACTACCTAAGACCACGTTGATGACAACAAAGTAATTTACTGCGACTAATATACATTAAACTAATAAATAGTTCACGAATTTTTTTCTCAACTTACATTTCACCAAGGCTGCACCATGGCAGCCGAAACGTCAAGTTACGACGACTGGACGCGGCACCAATCGGATAGCCAGCTTTACGTACTTCAGGAAAGTTCAGAAATCGCAGAGCCGCATGTCATACGAGAGGTGAACACATTTTGAAGCACTTAAGACATAGGAATGATAGAGGTCTAGAGAGAATAGTCATTTCACTGTTAGAACCCTCGCAATGTTAACGACTCGAGTAACAGAGAAATTATGGTGCCCAACTGATGTTCGCAACTTGTGTTACAATTTAACTAGCTAGGCTTGCAGAGATTGTGGAGATGTGATGGAACCGTGACACTGTAATTGATGCAGTCAAGCAACATCATATGTGTGACGTTAAAGATGTTGAAGAAATCTAGTAATAAAATCATGGTCCAGACTTTCTATTGACACGTTAATCTAAGCGTTGGTTTGTTTCATTATATCATTGAAACAAGGAAACTGATTATTTCCAATGATAATCTATTTGAAGAAAATTATTCGAAGACCCATCGTACAAATGGTAATATAAATATAATAAGTAGCGATTTGACTGAAACCTCTCCAACAGTAATGTAGTATCTTCCTTGGGTTGAGTTATTACAATTAAATACATAACTCCATTTTAATATTCCAAAATATATTTGTCATGTTCAAAGTGAAAAGATAACTTCTTACTGCACTATTTATAATTACTAAAAAACAGTGCAACAGTATATATTTGCGACATGTGTATACACCGAGTTGTAGGAATATCTTTTTGTTTGTAATCACCAAAAAACAATAAGTTAAAACTTAAGGGAATATTCTACTTATTATATCCTCGCGTATTACTTGGAGCTCCACAAGTTACAGAAATAGGTGCTCGAAAATGCGTTTTCAACTACCCCCACCACTCAACATGTTACGAAACCACCCTTACAACCCCTCTATTTCTCCTTTCGAGCAGTTCTTGTAACAGGGAGCTCCTTCAAGGGCATTCCGCGCGTGCGCTGGGCTCATTCATTACTTGCTCGAGCGCCCTCCTCCGACAGGCTGAACGATGCGCGTCGCAGTGGGCGACCGAGTGCGGGCTCGGGTTCCTCACGGAAGCGCGTGTGAGGGAGGGAGAAGGAGAGTTGGAGAAAACCGGGAGATGACACAGTTCGCGAGAATGTACAGAGAAGAGGGGAAGGTTTTGTCTGGGGAGGAAAAGGGATCGAGTCACATCACGCGAAGAAGGGATGACTCGTGCAAGATTGGTAATACTGGAGTCTACAACACATGTGGAGACAACTGGGTCAAGTGAATTCTACTACAGTATTCGTGGCGAAAGAATAGTAATGCTGGAGGTGTATAAGGATCACGTGAAAGTCGAGGAGCCAATGCGAGTATTTAGAAATTGCCACCTCTTCCTCTAAATGTGGACGTGGCCGTTTTACTCGTGTCAGCAGAATCTTAATGAGTATACGTTCGGATGATATCACCTATATAAACCTATTCATAGATCGAGCAGTGATTGATATGCATATGTGACGGAGAGAGGGCTACACATATAACCTTTGACTGCAAGAAAGTTGCTTGAAGTTAGCTTTTCCACCGAATATAGCAGTCTTTGTTTGGGTGTCACGGTACGGCGTCTGGAATGGGTTGAGTCATAGCAGACATATGACAACAACACACTTTCACGCCATTGGTTACATTTCGTTGGTATTCTTTCACCGCGAGAACTATAGACTACGTGAATTGCACAACATTTGGGCAGAAAATAGTGTAAGGAAGACAGGAAGTGAATCGTCCACAACAGAACTGATGAAACTTGGAATTGAGAAAATGTAGAGAGTACGTGGTGATGGAAAAAACGACAGTTGAAAAACAATGACAGAGAAGGGGTGACAAAACATTCAACATGTATGAAGGGACAGCAAAAAAAGGTGTACACTCGTAGGAATTGGAAGCTAAAAACAGAGATTAATAAGAGGAAGGCAGGGTTCAAGTTCGCGAGAGACAACGCTTGGTAAGTAGACAGTGATGAACAATGTCAGACAGAGTGAGGAAACGTGAGAGAAGATGTAACGCGGAAAATGAAATTCCTGAATATAGTGACAATTCACTCGTGTGCCTTCTCTTAGGAAAGCTCGCTTATCGCAGACATCCAGACGAGAAGCGATGGCAGTAGGAAGACAGAGTGACGAAATAAAAAGGACCTACATAAAGACTATTCAAGGAGAAATAATGAATGAATGTAGCAGTGATACTACAAATAAGGACGCCACAAAGAAGATTTATGCAAGAAAAATTCAATTAACCGTATCGTTGGCATGAAACATATTGAGAGGAATAATATTGTCATTAAAGAAAAAATAGCGGTGCAGGGAATAGAGTGCAAAGAAGCAATAGGGCATCATCAGATCGGGTATTATTGGATTGAAAGGAGATTTAACACTGAAAAAAAAAAGAACAAGGAGATACTTGTTGATAGACCAGAATTTAACAAAAATAGCTGTTATAAAAGACTTCTTGTCTATCAGAAGAACTGCGATTTCTAGATTCGATCACAGCTAAAGGAAACACATCCAGTAAAAAATTTATAGTACAAAGGTACAACGCATATTTTAGTTTTAGAGATTGAATATAAGTATGATTCTCGAAATACCAAGAAGACAATGTATCTTTATGTCAACGCGAGTTGAGAAAATGCCACACATGGTAACCTAAATTATCAAGGATGTTTGGAAATTGAAATTGAAATTTTCATGAAGTGCTGTCATCGAGTGAGATGTCAGAGCAAAGGAATTAGTTACGAGAAACTAATTTCCCTAATCGTCTAGAGAAGCACCTAAGAACATTCTAGAAGCTGTAAAATATGCAACCAAAGTAACCAATATTGAATTCAATGAAGTATGTCCCAGATAGGAGGTATAACTGAGGAGCATAAATTGTAACAGTAAGTACGTAATAGTCTGAAGATGGGGGTTGAAGAGACAGTGCTCTTTGAAATCCATCCTCCACCTGCCGTTTCCCAAATCTTCTTGTCTTTTCC
>NNCF01126220.1:434811-461491 GCA_002313205.1 Laupala kohalensis | reverse complement strand
CCCCCCCCCGCCCGCCCTCTCTGAAGCGTCTCCATTGCGACACTTGGAGCGCCACTTTCGTAATGCATTAAAGGCAGCAAGAGTTTGAGCAGTCAGCGAAGAGAAATTGATGTCATTAAAAGGAAGAAACTTTGAACCTGAGAGCGCTCGCCTGTGTATATGTCTTTGAGGCTTTGTAACAGTCGTAACTTCCCCAAAACGAAAGCGGAAATGCAAAGACCCTTCCAGGCAATAAGGCAGACAGCAGACGCTAGAGATGCGCGCGTTCACACACACACGTACGCACTCAGACAAGAAACTTCCGGTCGTAAGACAATCTGCAAAGCAATTTTACAATTCTCTAGAGGACTTGATCGCAGCGAGAGTTATGGCAGCAATAACACTCGCAGTTTGCGAAATGACAGCCTTTGGCACGTAAGTCGATGGCAAGAAACATCTCGCACGGGAGAGACGTGGCACGTCAACTCGTTTTTGTAGCCGTGTTTCATTATCAGCAGCTCCAATTGCACAGGAGCTTAATGGTAGTGTTATTGGTGTAAGAAGAGCTTCACTGGTTCACTTGTCGTGACATATGAGAACGAGTTGAATTATTAGGGGGTAAATGTATTTTGTCGGGATATGTCGTACTCGAATACGAGTGGTTTTCAAAAGATGGGACACTTGATAGAGAATGTGTATATGCTGAAACGATCTACTGAAACATTACTCCATTAATACTTTTAAAGATGAAAAATCAATAATTCTCGAAGGAGTGTGTTGAAATGTTAAATCCGCCTCTGTCTTAGGACGCTTGATCGGAATTGATGGAATGGTCCCTATTAATTTCGCGATTTTCAACTCAACACTTTCGAGTATCTTCCCGTCATCACCAGTATTGGCGTCGTCAATAGCCGGGTGAAAATTGTGACGGACCGGGTCTCGAACTCGGGACCTCCTGTTGTTGTTGCAGCTGGTATATCCACTGTACTATCCGCCTCGACTCCCACAACATACACCTGATCTGTTCCGGTGAAGTTACTACAGGCGGTTCCCTATGCTGGGAGCTCTTGCGTGCCCACGTTACCATTATTAACTCACAACTACCGAGTACCTACTCGTTTTTTTAGTATTGTTGTATTTGTAAATGCTGCGTGCCATTGAAGCTTATCGATAGGAGGTAGGAGTTGGGTGGTAGTTCCCTGTTAGCGGGTATACCAACAACTTGGCCTACGTGGAGGGTTTAGTACAAGTGGTTAGTAGTTAGTTATTGATACTACGAGGAGCTCGATAGAGGAAGGAAGGTTGGCTTTTCAGTATGCGACATTAATGTGAAAAGCTACAAATTTTCTGGTCCCATACCCCGGAATACTTGGTGAGAAGCGACAACACTACCAACTGGGCCACCGGTGGGGCATACCTACTCGTGGTTACTGGACACACAGCATAAAACCGCCTGTGGTCACTTATATGGGAACATGACCTAGGTTCACCTGAATAGGCCATTTAGATAATGTTTTAGGACTGCGGCAGTCGAGGTGGTTGGTGCAGTGGTAGCACATCAGCGGCCATAGTAGTAAGTCCCGGTCCGTCGCAATTTTGTGATTCGTTTTAAACGTCTAGTTGAATCCTGAAGAATGGTTGGACAGTACAGGAAACGATACAACAATATCTGTCCAGGCAAACTCCCTGTCCACGTGCTGGCGGAGCTCTCTAGCTGTTCTCCCTCGTAGTTCACGGTCCATCAAACTACCCTCCGAGCAGAGGAATGTAGCTTCCGTGTAGAAGCCCCTGGGGCAAGGGTTCAAACCTCGCCAGCAGCTTCGAATCAGCTTAAGTAGCAACAGGAAGGTATTGACATGAAATATTTAAGCATCTGAAATATTCACTTCTACCGGGAATCACGTTCGCATTATGTTCAGCGACCCTCTTGCGAATCTGAGGATTATTCGAGAGGATTCTCTTTGTATCACAAGATTACGTACGAAGTCTATCTCATTAGATAGCTTCCTCGTAATACGAACATTGAGTGGAGCAAAAACATTCCAATCTTTAATTTTACTCTTCAAGATGCTATATATGTTCATTTAGAAATTTTTTGCAAACGACGAGACTAAAATGGGACACATTTTCATAATTTTAGATTTTTTTCTTTTCACTTATAATTACATTAATGTATTTCATTAACTTGCACACATGTTACAAGAAAAAATAGGTTTTTTCTAATCTAAAAAAATTAATAATGGAAAGTGAAAGGTCGAATATTTCACCATTTTTTAATAATTTATTGAATATCAGTAACATTTTACTTTACCATAAATTAAAATTTTCATTATAGGTTAACCATTACGCTTACCTAATTTCTCCAGAAACTCCTTTCAAATTTGGATCAATTCATTACACCCAAAAAAACACCTATTCATACCACTGCTAATACATAATCACAATGCAACTATTGGATTAGATTAATTCCAGGTGATCTAGTCAAGCAGGCGCGTTATGAAGCGTTAAAACCACTACCAAACAATTTCATCATATTCCAGGAAGACAAAATAGCAGTAGGTTTTGTGACCGAAGTCTTACCCACCATTGCATTCATTTCACAATAAAATTTAATTCGTGTACAAGACAAATATTTACTGATGCATTCTTTCTATATCTTTATTAAAAATAGAACTACAACTAAGGACACCAATACAAAAAAGAGTAGGAACTCAAGACACTCACAAGCTTTTTTTACAGTAAGTATTCGTTTCCTCTTATAAATTACAATCGGATGGTATCCATTATTATCTATATTTACGAAGTGAACATCAATAACAGCCCATTTTGGTTTAATGTTTTTTCTTTGTACATCATAAGATTTTTTCATCAGTATAGTTCATTGTTTCGTTATAGAACAAGTACAATTAAACTAAAGAAAACAATTATATTTCTCCGCGATTTGTCTAGCTGGGAGCGCTATTCCCATCTTAAAATACGAAAAAAAACAAAAAAACAAAAACAAGAAGGAATGTAGATTAGAATGAACAAACAGTGCGATTATATAGACTAAGGTTGTCATAATGTTAATTCGATTAGTGTTATCTTGATCTGTTTTTTTTCTAACACTTTGCCTTGAAAATGACTCCGTTCAACAGAACTTAAACGTTAGTATAAATAATTTTTCAATTACCACAGATCGAGATTCCGAGCTGTCATTTATCTATTTCCTCAAAATGGTCACGTTTTCTGTCAAATTACTATACACATAAAAACATTTCATTTCTTATAAACTGAATAGAACATACTGCCTTCATGACATTATTTTGAATATATTCAAAGCAGTCACTGGAATCTCTCTTCAAAAATAAATCATGATTGGAGGAATATGAATAGATATTATTGAGAGCGCGGAATAAAAGAACATCCGGAAGTAGAAAAGAATCCATCTTTCGTTTTCATCGCAGATTTTCACTCGTCGTTTCGAGCGCTCGTTCAACAGCGAGAGGAATCGGGGAGTCCCCGGGTGAGCGCGCGTGTTTTGCTACTCCACTGCGTCCGTCTTCCCTTGCAGCAAAACGGGGAAATGCTTCGTCCCAGTGCGTCTCCTCCCTCCCACGGCCCCTCTCCAACCATGCATTATTTGGGGAATCGAGTGCCACAATCAGAGCAACGCCTGCAAAGCCTCGCGTTTGGCATTCAGAGCCACGCCGCGTCCCGCTTATTCAGGAATGCTACGTCTCTCCCCNCGCCTGCAAAGCCTCGCGTTTGGCATTCAGAGCCACGCCGCGTCCCGCTTATTCAGGAATGCTACGTCTCTCCCCATCCCTCTCTATTCCTCTTCTCGGATGTCTCCGTGTCTCTTTTGACCAGGTTCGCTTCTTCTCTTTGTACTCTTCGTCCGTGATGAGAACGGTCTACTTCCCTTAACTCCAATGAAGAAGTGCGACAAGAGGAGAATATAGTAAACTCTTCAGTCCCGCATTCTATTATTTGCGAATAATCTACAGTTCGATAATAATACGTACTCGTGAAATTACTTTCTTGTGTTTTATTAAATACAAATTTGTTGGTATCGTGTAAATATTATAACACGTACCGAACTATTTTTATTGTTAGGAGTGTGTTGAAATGTTAAATTCGCTTCTGCCTTATGACCCTCGAATAATACATAAACAATGGAAACATTCATTTTTTTACACAAATTTTACGTATAGTCATTTAAAAAAATGAATTTCTCCGTTTAACGACAGTGCTTAAAAAATAATAAATACATACGTTGCGGTTGTTAGTTACAAACGCGACATCACCGTCGCATTTCTTCTTAAAACAAGTCAGATTATTGGGGACTGAAGCGGTAACTTGATGCCCTCGAGTTGACACAGACAATGAAGGACACGTCACATGTGCGTCAACGCCAGCAGCAAAAATGTGTTGTTCACAGCCCTCGATGGGCTCGTCATTCCGAAGAAGAAAAAAGGCTCAAATGTCACAGAAAGAGTCATATCAAGGAATGGATTCATTTGCCAAGAGATTTGTAATACACTTGTGAAATGTCACATTTTATCGTATAGTTTAATTTCTACTTGTCGTACATTTTATATTTAAAAAATTACGTAGATGATAAGAAAGGTCCTAAATAATAACTCACAGGCCTAGTCCAATCAACCATGAACGATCGGCAGTTTTATGAAAATTATGACTCTAAAAACAGTTTTGATTGAGACATGGTGATATAAATGATTTTTTTTTTGTTATGTTTTGCACAGGTGCACGAAGTCCTGAGGATGGAAGAAACATACCATTGAAATGTAGAGGACAATAGATAATAAATATATGGGGATCAAAACATAATTATTTTATTGTATCTTTTATAGACTTTCTTGACCTAATGCTTCGACTCCTGAGTAACTCAGACTAATATTTTTACTTTCTCATATACGTAGTACATAGAAAGTTTTGAAATCGTAAAAAATTTGAAAGCGAGATTTCAACGGAAATATCCGTTTTGGTTATCCCTGATTCGGAAAAAAGTTGTTTTTGGCATAACGTCCGTCCGTCCTTCGTCTGTGCGCAGCGATTCTAAATAAACGGACGAATATATGTAATTCATATTTCGTATTTGTAGTAGAATTTACTAGTTGTCGATGCAACACGTGCTCTATTTTTTTTTTACTTTAAAACGAAGGATACTTCACATGAAGGACAAAGTACTCTTTTGAGTATTTTTCAAAAACGGCTCCAGCGATTTTGCTTCAATTTTCTGTACGTAAAGTACAATTAGTAAGCATTACATTCGCATAAGCGTTATTTCGCTTGGAAGTTTGGTGTAGACGCAGTAAAATAATTTCTGTCTGCTACACTTACACAACAGTTTACTGTTTCAAGAAGCTTGAATAATATTTAACAGTGTAAATGGACCAAGCAGACGTATAATACACTTTTCGTAATCTGAAATGAAAGATATAATGATAAAAATACATTGGAGGACAGCAAACGCACTGCACATACGAAATCACATCAATTTCTGTCTACCACGAAATTATATTTACATAACACTTCTACATTTTTTGTCACTCTGTGCTGCAGACCGAGAAACGTATATGAGAAAGTTTGTGCAATAGTTTTGCACCAGTAGTTTTGTTATGTTTTGCACAGGTGCATGAAGTCCTGAGGATGGTAGAAACATACCATTGAAATGTAGAGGACAATAGAAAATAAATGTATGGGGATCATAACATAATTATTTTATTGTATCTTGTATAGACTTTCTTGAACTAATGCTCCAACTTCTGAGCAACTCAGACTAATCCTTTTAATATTCTTTAACATTTTCCCTCGACCCAAATCCTCATTCAGTCGTTTAAAATTATTATTGGTCAAGGAAGGAACGTTCTACCTTCAATACATTTAAGAGCAGTCTATAGCAATAGATAAGAATTGGTTCGTTCCAGATTTATAACGCAACAAATTGGAACTTCTCTTCGTATAGTGAAATATTCTTTCCTTCTAAACAGTTTAATGCAAGAAACTGCACGAAAAGTATCTACAAAGCTGCATATCACCACGACTCACTTGGGTAGAAAATTGAATCGCCTTAGATATTCCTAACGTCCATAAGATATCCGAGATTTGAAAAGAATCAACTTTATTTTCCTGAGCAGGAAACCCTAGCAATGTGATCGACGTTAGAAGCTTCACGTGCCATCTTTACTTCAACCCGTATATCCCCACTATAGAGGCAATAACAACGAACACAGGTATACAAATCTGACAACGCAGGGATAAACCCTTTTTCAATCTAACTTCTTGCTCTCTTTACATAGCACTAGCGGAGANAGAGACAGAGATAACCCTACACCACCAAAAAAGTAGCTCACGTTTTAAAGTGTTACGCGCGTGTATTCACAAACTTTTTTATAGTTCCATTAAAAGTTTCGCTGGTTAATGGGAGAAAGGCAATTGTTAGAGGTGACGGTAGAGTGTGTTTGGTGGAAGGGGGGAAGTCGGAAATTGATTAAAAGTCCATTCGGAATATGCGGTAGCGATGTACCGTTTTCAATGGGGTGGTGCGGCGAGGCATTAGTATTGATTTTATTCGCCCGCAATGGGGTGTAAGGGTATGAGGGGGACGGGGTGGGGGGACCGTATGGTGAAGAGGTGGGGACAGGAGCGCGGTGCAGATCTCGCTCTCAAGAACGTACAGGGAAAACGCGGCTTTACAACCGGGCGGATATCGCAAAATACGTGCAGCGAATAAGGAAGATGTCGTAGTGATATACGAAACCGATAAGGGAGGGAGAGAAGAGGAATGGGTGTGATAAAAGTGAGAATGACCGAATCGAAACAAATCTTTTAGACTCACCACGTGAACTCGAGATCACACTGTCTCCATCAAAGCATTCAACTCACCTGAAAAATGAAAAAAAAAATACATAGAAAAAATCAACTCACAAGAAAGGTTACGAATAATAGAACATTTACATGATAAAAGTAGCGTATATGAAAATCCAACCCAGGTGAAAATGGTTTCAGTCGAAAATCGAACCAGGTAACTCTGAACGCACGGGAGCTGACCACAACGTCATCCATTTCTTTTTTACCACCATACACCATTTCCAGCTGGGTCTGGCTCCATGTTGTAGTCCCTGTCTACGCTATTACACCTCCCTTCCACGTGTGAAAGCACAACGAAGAGAAATTGCTCCATGATGACTATCAGTTATACTGAGAAACGTGTATTTCAGTTTAAAGCAGAATGTAACTTTCAAGAAAAACAAAATTTAAAAAATATACATTTTATGTGATGTATGAAATTTGAAGTGCGAGAAACAATGGTCTCATAATATTTTATTAAATATTTCACGCATTTTTTTTTACTTTCAAATTATACAGAATAAGGAAAGTATGGTATTCCGTGGAGAAAAAAAATTGAGATGCATTTGAATCTCTACGAATTGGTTCCAGGAGAGAATATTTTAAAATATTGGCGATGATGTCGTGTGTGTGTGTATGTAGGTATGTAAAGAATTTTGTTTCCCTGATAACTCAAGAACGAATTAAAGCTTAAGGTGTGACTTTGAACGCATTGGGAATAGAAGTCTATTTCTGGACAGCTCATACCGACTAAATTTACACACCACGCCCCGCTTCCGGTATTAAAATTCAAAATTTTGAAAATTATTCAGAAGCATTTTGATTGTTCGGTGGCTAAACCCTATTTTCGTGCAGCGTGCCGTTTTTGGAGATACAGCGAAAATTTATTTCCAAGAATTTATCTCGCAGGCACCTACATGGCAATTGCAAATAATTTAAGGTGGAAGACAATTCATTCAATCTGCACTTGAATGTTCAGAGAATGATTAAGAGTTCCAATATAAGGTAGTGAGGATACCTACATTTAAGCCTATTGATTTTTTAAATTTGTCCTCACGTTTGTTAATTAAAATGGATTAGGATTTTTTGGGTTTTTCTTTGGTTTCCTTATATTTTTATTTGAATGTAGGTTGCTTAGTGCTAAGATTTTTTGTTACTAATTATAATTGGAATGTTAAGTGGTGCACACTCCAGTTTGTTTCTTCGTGTTTCTATGAATAATACTCGATGTGAAAAAACAAGATGTGTGTTGAAATTTAAACCAGACAAACACAGGATTCGTAAGATATTACTTTTAAATCCGTATATGAGGAGATCGTTGTCAAAGTTTGTTCGCTTCCATCCCAATCCTTCACATCAAAAATATGAAATGTCTAGAACATTTTGTAAATGTTCGCTCCGTCAAACACAAAGTCGACCATTCTCTTCTGCTACATTAAATTATACAAAACACGCATCATGCGCTCATCTCTTACAAACATTCGCAGATATCTCCCAGAGATGAAATCGCATGTCTGTAGAACCAACCGCGTGACATCTGTCCATCCGTCCATTCGATCCCACCCGGTGTCCCACTGAAGCGCCATAGAAATTGCACGAGGACCCCCGCCTCGGGCGCTGCCACGGTCGCGAGCAGTGCTCCCCGCGGGGAACAGGGAAATTATTCATACGCTGGGACATACGACACCGCGGGGGTGGAGAATGTCAACTGGCGAGGATGAGAGAGAAAGAGAGGGATGAGCAAGGACAGAGTAGATGAAAGAAATAACACGAGAAAAGAAGAGTTGTACGATTTTGGCTAGAAAAAAAAAGGATCAGATAAAACGAGATAGAAATTAATGACGAAAGGAAATACATAAATTGTTGAGAAAAGGGGGAAGGCAATAATATAAATAAAAAAATATGAATGTAAGAACAAGAACACAAAGATTCATATATACGAGGGAGTAATCAAAGTATAGAAAGAGACATGAAATAAAAACAAAGAAAAAAAGGTACATCAGTATTTGAAGAAGGGACACAGACATCACGAAATATTGGAGATATGAGAGTCGATGTCAGATGATGCACGAGAAGTCGTTCAGAAAGAAAATGAAACCAAGTTGAAACAATAAGAACAAAAAGTAATAAAAATGAAGAACAAAGGAGAAATAAAATATTGTATTGATTCAGAAATGAGGAGAAAGCAAGTGATGTTGCAGTACCCAAGAGGAGAAAGGATAGGCAAAGACGAAGAAAACAGAGGATATAGGAAAGGACGAGTGACATATTAGCTGTCAGGACCGTAGCGTACGGCATCTGTGACAGGAAGTATTCAATTCCAGCATGACATCACAATTCCGTCAAAGTTAGGACTGCTGGCCTGATCCCATCTGAAAATTGAGTTTTGGCTCATTCAGGTGTTTCTGTGTCCCGTGGGGTGGGGGGCGGCTGGGTTTCGTCCACCCCATGGAATTAATTACTCCCATTTTATACACCATATCTAGAATATTTTTCACGTAGAGCGTTTCTCCAATGATATTTGAGTAAGATCANAAAAAATTGACAATTTCCATTAACATGACATTTTGTGCATATTCCCACTAAGTACGATTTTGATAATGAAATAAAACAAAGGAAAGACAATTAGTGATTACTACATCAAGGATGGTGTAATGTTCTTTATAATTCCCCCGCTTTAGACGGTTATCTTTCCTTTAAAAAGAGAGGGGGGCCCCTAATCGCCGCCACTGAATAAGATATCAATTAACACATTTTACAACTCGTATTTATGCCTGATCTCATTAATGCGATGTAGTATGAAAATGAGTCATGTCTGTAGCCAATTAAGACAGGGAATCATTCGAAACACGCGACGAATGTTAAAGGAAATTTAGGAAATCATCAGTAAAAATATCGCAAGTCTTTTGATTGCCCACCAAAGAAGTCGAACTCAATATTCCACAGACCTTGTATAATCCAAGTGCGCACAATAGTGAGTGTCGTCCTGACTCGAACCGCGATGAATTAAATAGAACCTCGTAACAGTTTTTAATTCACGTCAACATAACAGATGATATTTCAAGAGAACTACACAATTCAATGCACAATTTTAAAAATAAATATGAAGAAAAAGTGTCAAGTATGTATATATAAAATTGAAATCTATAAGTCGACACCACACGAAATTGGCGATCAATGTTCCGACATTCGAAATGCAACATAGATATTTTGAAATTTTTTGACAAAAAATGCTTCAGTAGATTTTTATAGATATTTTTGAAACACTGTTAAAACATAGTTGAAATTAATACTCAATTTTGAAAATTATTCTTGATAATCACAAGAGGTTGAATTATTTTTCCCTGGTTGGGAATAAACATCAGATGTGGACATAGATATCGATAGCGGTGGGTTTGTGGTTGCGTCTTCGCTTCCACGATTGCGGTAGAGCGTGGGTTCAAACCCTGCTCGGCCGAACTAGGTAAGGTTTTCAGCTGGGGTTTCCCTCACCCACTCCAGACAAATGTCGGTTCGGTACCACAAGCTGCCCGGTAACCCAACATCTTTCCTTCCCAACTCCCTCTCCCAAGTCCAACGGTGGGAAGCAGTCCTCGTGGCCTGAACCTCGCCAAAATGACATTAAATAAATAAATAAGTAGAGAAATGAAAAGTGAAAAGAGGGAAATTCTGTGGGTTCCCTCGTTCATTCAAACTAGAAATTACAAGAGAAACATTGTTAACAAAAAAAAAAAAAACTTAACTCGCCCGGAAAAACCGCGATGCTTCCATTTACACATTATTTGAAGAACGAACTAGTCGAAGACGACCCGCGCATTCGAAAACCGTCGCCCCTCGGTGGCTCAGGTGGTAGCGTTCTAGCTCATCACCAAGACATGCCGGGTTCAATTCCGGGTGGGGGTCAGAAAAAATTGTAGCTTTTCATATTCATGTCCCAGTTCATATAGCTGTGACTACTGAAAATCGAACCCACATCCTGCTAATATCAGTAACTCTACTATTGCTAACTACTTGTACTAACCCCTCCACGTGGGCCAAGTTTTTTTTTTTTTTTGTAAACCCAGTTAACCAGCCCACCAACTAACTATAGCCTACCACCCAACTCCTACCTCGTATCGCTCCATGTAGATAAGCTTCAATAGCACGCTACATGGATTTGAACATTTCCTATTTACAAATACTACAATGGATGGAAAACCGTCCATTCGCATCGCGTATCACTTAGTCGCCCTCCCATATCTAACACTATCTCCTTAACTCCCGCGCCGACGCGGCATCCCAGCCGTACCATACGTCGGCGTCCCTCCAACCCAGCGACCCCACCCTGGTAGGCGAAGGATGTAGGCTTAGGGTGTTTTACGGCCGTGTTTGCGTAGGGGTGCGTCGCGTTTTTCCCTCGTGTTTACTCCTTGAGCGACCGCGCCCCGGGGACGAGGAAGATGCGCTGACGGAGACTCTTTCCCTCGCCGGCAGAATGCGCGCGTATCGGAATTCTTTGGAATGATCAACATCATGGAGTGGGCAGCGATCTCATCGGTCGTTGGTTTTATCTGCACTCGGATTTACCGCCAAGAACTCTACAGCAATAATACTAGCGTATTTTACAATCCATTGCAGTAAGAAACAAAATAGAGATGGTGCTACTTTTAATCAATAACGAACCACAATACTAATGCATGTTTGTTTCTTATATAAAATATAGTAGACGACTAAAGGAAGTGGAAAACTTCTTTAAAATATCTACATGTTTATACCTTTTGTTTTTGTGTTTTTGACAAAAATCTGGTAATCAGACATCCAACCGTATAATGACGATGGGGTGGGGTGGGGGGTAAATTAAAAAGATGAAAGTTGTATTAAGCTTGGAAAATAATAATCATGGTAAGGGTCGACTTAGGAGCTACATTTGATTATTGTCGACGAAATAAGAACCACTTTTGGAACTGGCTAAGCGAGGAATTCCGATACTCACGATCAGTGTTGTCCAAAAATTTAACCTTACTTAATTACAGGAAAATTTTGTTGTTTTGTTAAAGAAGCTATGATATTCTTATTTTTCTCTTTCGCTGAGTGTCATGATCAGAGGGGTGACACTACCACAACCCACCTGTAGGTAGTATCGGTGTTGTGATATTTCTATTAACTTCAATGGAGTCGAATGTTTGGTCAGACAATGATAATTTTAGTTCCTTTTTTGTGGGGGTGGGCAGTGTCGAGGGAGTCTGACATTTTTTATTTTACATAAAACTAATCATAGCTTAAGATACATCGATTTGAAAAAAATACAAGCATATGGTCACAGTCCAGTATTGATAAAATAAATAAAAATACAGAAATCAAATTTTAGTTAATTAAAAATTATAAGCGTTGGTTTGCGTAAGTACGTGCATTGCAAATCCGGAATGACATAAAACACGGACATTACAATCGCAGACATGGCTTACATAATGGTCGGCATGTTTTGTCGACCATAACGTTGACTTATGAGAGACCATTAATGAAACGTGTCATGATCATCTCGAATGGACCCATCCTCCCACTGAATCATTTCCAGTGGACTGTGCGCCCCTTCCCCCGTCGTGCCCCGCGGGCAGGCACGTGGCAGGCGACGGGCAAGCACGGAGCAACGCCCGCCCCTCATCACCTTTCACCACGCCCACTGCACATATGTACATTCGCATGGACTCATACCATCACTTCTACTTCTCTAAACCACAAACCATAATCGCTCAAATCACATAATTATTCTATCAACAAAATTTCCAAAATTAATATTTACATATGAAATGTTTGTGGAGTTACGCAAATTTTTACTGTCCCTATCACACCGTTACTTCTGGTTGTTCCCTCGATGCGATGGGGTGGATGATGGACCTGTTACGAGTGAAGGGGAGGGGGAAAAGGATAGAGTTATGGTGTATTGGAGAATCTCGCGAATACCCCGTTTTTCATAAACGATAACGTCCAAAGTATTACACGATATTTGGCGGGTTCATGAACAACAATGCAACGGGCCTCCACTCTAACAACAAAGCCATATTCGCTCAATTATTCTCTCTACAAAATTTCCAAAATTATCATTTTAGCATAGAGTGATTGCAGAGAGAAGTGGAATATTCCTATCACAGCATTACTTTTGGTTGTTCCCTCGGTGCGATGGGGTAGATGAAATGAAACGGAGAAGGGGAAGAGAAAATATAATGGTATATTGCAGAATTCCAAGAAAACACCGGCATTACAAATGAATTTCCCTCTATTAGGCGGAGTTTGGCGGGTTAACAAACAACTATACAACGGGCCTCCACACCAACTACAGACCATAATCCCTCTAATCATCTAAATATTCTCTCCAAAAATATTACGAACATGATTATTTTCGTTTGCAATTATTTCGGAGGCACTGCACAGCGACACTTTCATATTTATCAGTTAATAATAAATTTATTTATTGTCAAAAAAAGCAATTTCAAACTGCGTATGACCAAGTGGAGGACAATGAACTAATTTACTCTCCGGAAGCAACCAAGGGACCATCCCATCAATTCCCAGAAAGGATCCTAAGGCAGAGACGGATTTCACATTTCAGCATGTTCTTAAGATAAGAATAAAAGTAGTTCGGTACATGTTATAATATTAACAGAATTCCATCTTTGTATTTACTAAAACAAAAAGAAGTTATTTCAAAACTACGTATTATTACCAAACTATAGATCATTCAGAAAACATTCTTTATAAATCGTTAACTATTAAAACAACGATTTTAATTCGAGATTTATTATTTCATTAGACGCCTCGCCTAAGCAAGAGCCAAGCGAGTCTGTATGAAAAAACTCCTCTACCCGAAGGAAAACAGTAGAAAAACCCGGATAAGGATGTAAGGTTAACGATATAAGCATTCTTAAAACGTTGATGTAAATGGTTTTAAGAGGTTTGGCGAATTTTCAACTTGTACTCCACGGAAATGGCAGGAATATATTGAGATTTTCATTTCAGTTCCCTCCCATTATTATTGGATAACTCATATCGAGAGAGATCGTAATAAAGCGGATAATAATCCAGGGTTTACTCACTGATGTTTAGAGTGACTAGAAGACTTCAGAAATGAAGTCATTTCACTAGTATTTCCACAAGATTTCACTAGTATTTCAGAAATTATTAAATCTTTTCATTTCAGTGTAATTCAACAGTATTTCAAGGGTTTTCAAAACTGAGCGACTAAAAGATTTCACGGGTGTGCAACTCCACGCGGATAACTTATAACGAGAGAGCCTACAAATTGAGAGAGAGAAGGAAGGAATGTTTTTAGAAGTGTTTTTCAATAAATTTTTATAACATTTTAAGGGTTGCCTAATCTCTCAAGTGCCTATCAACACTTCTATCTACCGCAAAGTATATCCAACTACTTCTCAAGAAAATGCTAAGGTGCTGTACGTCCCGTATCCCCAAGAAATTCTACTTCCTCCTGAACTCCCAGAAACTTTCCCTCATATGTTTGCGTCTACAGATCAACACTCACCCTCTTCCTCAACACCCGCTTTTCGCTTTTCTCTCGCCCTATCTCAACCCGTTCCCTCCTCGCAACTTGTGCTCATTGCCTCCGAGCGAGAGGCCACACCCATCTTGATTACCCGCATAGTTCCAGAAGACACTGCCTGCGCCTTCTTTACAAGAGACCGCGCCACTAGACGTCTACAAATCCATGTCTACCTCAAAAGAGATACTAATGAGATTGCATGCCCCGTATCTACCATCATTTGTCTGAGATAGGAAAGAGCGTGATTCTCAAAAATACGTCAAATTGATAAGAATGCCCACTCTTTAAGTTTTCCTTAGCAAAAAAAAAAAAACACTCTAATCCGTTTCAAGCTTGGACAATGTTAAATATTTTTTGTTAAGTGAAGTTCAATGTTTGTTAGCCTTGAGGAATATTCTGAAAATTGATTGCTACACCTGCTTAAAGATATTCTTTGGTTTGCAGACGTGGATAAACATAATGAATTAACTTCCATTTCTCTAAAGAACATTTCTCCAGAACGTTCTTTCGCGTAAATATTACGATTTTGTTTTCATAAACATAGAAAGAAAAATACGTACATAAAGATATGATATTATTTATCACTTCCAAGATTTACTTTAGAATTTAATTCATTAGTATAATCTCTCCAAAAAGTGTTATGTACTAAAATATTAATTGAAATATAATATTATGTTAATGAAATTGAATGACTGAATGCCGAAACCGTATGCATAAAGAACANATTAATTGAAATATAATATTATGTTAATGAAATTGAATGACTGAATGCCGAAACCGTATGCATAAAGAACATGAATTGTACAGATTGGAAACGAAACATAGATTTCGGATACAAGTAAGACATATATTCGAATGAGAACAAATTTCATACGTTTTTATTCTTCCTCAGCAAGATCTAAAATGATAAAACCAAGGGACATAGAATAATCTTTCACAACCGAATTTCCAAAAATAAATATAGTAGTAACAATGAAAATTGAGAAACTAGATTCATGAATCAACTGCATTTCATCTTATCTCAAAATTGAATTGCATTAATACCAGAATAATTTTCCAGCACAAATTCAATCATTTACTCCGAAATAGTCTAAAAAGATTACAATGTTAGTCTAAAAAGAGCTGACGATATTGAAGAAATGTATCAGTTTTGAGATATCCAAATCTTACAGAATCTTGTACACGTAAATGTGAGAGAACCAATTTCCTCACTCTTTCTTTCTCTCTCTTATCTTTTCTTTCTTTGGATTTTTCTTTTTCATCTGTTGGCTCCATGTACGTGGAGTAGGAAACAAAGGAGTGTTTTTAATTGAATTTCCCATCATGCACCTCACGCACCCAACAGTTATACTCCTCCTCTCCCACTTTTGTTTTAAGCAGAAAAATCGATTTCGTTTTTGCTTTCAAAAAACCAATCGAATTCTTTCGTTCGCAAACGATAGGAGAATGACAAGTTTTTTTTCTTTTCATCAATGTGTTCCCATTTCGGAACAAAAACTATGCAATATGTATTCATATTTGACAAATTAATGAAAAATAGAAATATATTGTCAGAGAGACTGGAGCAAATGCATTGACAAAAACAAGCTGTTATACTGCGCAAGAGCCGGAAGAGAAATAAAGCAAAGGGTGGTTGACTACTGTTCTGTATCTAATAGAAGCCCTTGAAAGCCACCCACACCGACCCATTTGTCATCTGTGAGGGGAGGAAACCCTCTTCTCTCCAACAGCACTACACTTAGCGCATCCCTCGAGGTCTCAATCAAGGGTGCTTCTGACGTCGGGCAGCAATAGTATTGCCCAAGGCGCTGGCAGGCAACGGCTTACACAAAATGGCCACCTTCGTAACGTGATATATTACTAACGACCCGAACCAGCTTCGTCCAGGAATTTTTGATACATACATGTTCAATACTTCGTTTTATTTATTATATTTACACTAGACAAGAAAGAGCACTTTTACTTAAATAAAAGAACATTAATTCATTTATTTGTTTTACACCTTGTGGCGAGGTTCAAGACACAAGGCCTGCTCATCCACCTAACCGTGACTTGGATGACGGAGTTGGGAAGGAGAGATGTTGGGTTTCAGGGGAACTTAAGGTACCGAACCGACATTTGTCTGGAGTAGGCGAGGGAAAACCGCTGGGTTTGAACCTACACTCTACCGCACAGCGATATCGAAGAAGCGAACACGCCATCACTAGATTTTGGGCAAGTGTCGAATTGTCGATGCCGCAATCAATTCGAAAAATATAGCTACAATACATTTTACCTCTTAAAATCAAAATTTCGAAAAATCCTTCGTTATTGAGCCTCTACAGCAACATTCAATATTTCAAATCCTATCCTAATTAGTCTTTTTTTTCTTCCTGCCATGATGAATCAGTCAGGACCACGCCGCTTATAAAGTATGTGTTAAGAAAAAGAAGAAGACTATGAGATTGGTACGAATTGTAAGTATTTGTAATATGCATTATATATGTATTTATCGATTTTATAAAAAATGATTCACTATACTAATCTGTCATTTAAATAATACACCGTTATGGTTAAGGGGCAGAATGGCACTCATAGCCTGAACTCGCACTTATCCATGTTTTTAAAATAAAAGCCCTAAAAAATGTAAACATTTATGCGTAGAAATATTATTCAAATCTTGATAAAGAACAAACAAATTGGATTGGGTAAGCACGGCGTGGTATTTATGTGAATTAATATGGTATATTCCAACAGGTCATTAACTAATACGAAGCTTCGTGAATAAATTTGTACACCGGTGGTTCCACTATGGTCCATAGCGGTATAAAGAGGAGTTTTAGTGGGTAGAAATTTCACACACCATGTAACATTAGGTTTATGGTATCTTATGCAGAATATCCCTTATCAATACTGTACCTCTAATGAGACCCGGGCTGGAACTCTTTTAGGAGGCCTCCATCTTCAAGACACACACAAACGTGTTTTCTTGGTATCAAGTGCAGATCGATCGCACCAGCGTATTAAAAATATTGTGATTACAATAATAAACTTTTGCAATAATTTATTTTAAAATTATAACTCTACATTTCTTGAAATTTACAATAATCTCGACTATTCTTTAGTGTATTTAAAAAGATTAGAGTATATTGGTGACAAAATTAACGTGTTTTTATGATTTGAATTGATCCATTAGGAGGTTCCTCACATGGAAGTCGGATCATCTCTTCTCAAATATGCTACTACCCCACACCTCATTAAAAATCATAATATAAATAATAACTACGAACTCACAAAAATTGAACATAAAAAATATTTGACATTAATATTCATTCCCTCGGGTTATTGGGTGAAAAATTTCAAGGAAGCATCGGTCAATATATGGTAAATATGACCACCTTAAACTATTTTTGTTTCAGATCTTTAACTAACTTTGTTTTTGACTATTTTTAACAAATCCACCAAAGCCAACTGACTTTGATCAGCAAGGTTTACTATAGAAACTCGTCCGTGGGACAAGGCATTTCAACTCGTTCACTTTACATCTCGAGCGCGAACACGATTGTGAAGAAGAAAGTGTATGAAATTAAACGAGAGAAATACGGTTTCAGTCCGCTAAACTCACAAAGCACTCTAGCAACCCAAGGTGTATTTTATTCTCGCCTTTTAGTCCTTATCTCGGCAGCTTATAATCCTCGAGATCCTGCCAATATAGCGCCACTCGCGGCGGGAAAGAGAAACACTGCGAGAAGAGACTAACGCGGCTGTATTTGCACTCAATGCCTCCCGTCCGGAGACTTCAGCATCTTGTTAGAGGAAGAACAATCGCGGGATCCTTATCTCAAGCTCATGAGCTAAACGTAGATTAAATTGGCGCCAGCGCTATCTGAGCGATCACGAAATACGAGGAACATTTTGAATGCGAAGTGCGAGGAGGAAAAGTGAGAAATGTACAGAGTGTTTCGCCGTATTTGGAATAGCATGGCTGACCTTGGACAATCTGAAGGTCTGCAGTGCACGAGGATGGTGATATTGGGGTCATTCATGTTTTTTGTATACCACATGCGATGGAAAGTGGTGGCTGACAGCTTATGGTCCTCGCAGCCAATGGAGCAAAATAGCGGTGTTGTCATCTGCTGTGGGGCCTCAGTTAACTCCAGCGACCTCAGACGGCATGCCACGGCACCCACACAAAGGTTTCGTAACCCGAGGAGACGCTAAGTTCAGACAGTGTCATTGCAACCAAAGGTTAGTGTTCAAGCCCCCTCTCCGTCACTGTAGGCATATCAATTACTGCCAGCCGATGTAGACGACAGTAGGCTCAGGCTCCGTTCCCACATTGCGTTGGACACAGAGCTGCACTGCGGATCAACAAAACAGCCTTGAAATTTTCACCCGTCCCCACACAACCGTTGACACCGCGCGGAGCTCTCAGGTAGCAGTCACATGCTACACTGCTGTAAACATGAACGGAGTCGCTCAACATCACTCAACATTAGATTTAGTCCTCCTAAAGTAGTCGAAAAAAAATGATCACAATTGAACATTTAAATCGGGCGGTAACGACGCGCATCACAATAATTTCGCTATTAATTAATTGGCACCTCGTCTTTCACTTGGTCTTTAGAATCCTCCCTTATTCCTTTTCTTTCACTGAGAGCACTGTAGTGCACTTCCTCGAATTCTGCCGGTACCTCCATCCTAATGAGCACACCTTTCGGCCTACCCGGCGTTAAGGTCATTACCACCTATTGGACTCAAAAATTCACTATGTTACTTTTCTTATTTAAGGTTATAACCATTTTATGTAATGGTTGTGTTCTATGTAAACCTTGTGAATAAAATGAGTCAAAATACAATATAATTACGATAAAATTAAAACAGGATTAACCGTAAATGGAGGAAAGAACCTGACCTAAACCCTTAATTTTGTCGTAAATTTGACGTATTTAGATCCATTTTTTTTGTGTACGTAGATTGGAAAAATAACAACTCAAACTGAAAAGCAAATTTGTATTATTTTTTGAGCGTGTTTTAAGAAAAGGCATTGCAAATGATGATGCACTTGACGAAACTAGGAATCCTCTCCTGATAAAACGAAAAATAAAAAGCATTTCAGATTCTGGAGTGGATGGGGAGAAATACTCAAGTCCTCCAAGCAAACAATAATGGCAAGCAATACAATAAAACTAAAGCGCCAAATGCAAGCGTGGAATATAAGCACATATCGTTAATCTCCTGCGAGGAGAAGAAGTCGACCAAATGCTCTAAAGCGTGAACACGGGAGACCCTAAGACATTCACGGGGTTTACTGCCACGAGTTTCGGAGCATTTGCCTTTTTCGGAGGAATAAAAACGAGGGAAAATTTTCTGGTAGTGTCGGGGATGATGAAGGAAAATACAAAACCGAAGAAATATGAAAGGGAAGTTAAATTTATAATAGATTTCCATTCATGGAAAAGATATTCCTCAAAACTAACAAAATGACGAAGACGAAAATTCTTCGTTTATTTAGTACTTTTTTAAATACCACAACAGGTTGCTAAACTAGGTATATTACTGAAATAACCGAGAAAACGGCAAATGTGTCACAGTGTTAAAAATCAATTCGCTCATTTTACATCTGCACGTTGCAGAGAGTCTAATTAACAGATTAAGAGAAATTGAAAAAAGCTACAGGTTTGTGCGAAATTAGACCATTTTTTAATAACGGAAACAAGGTGTTAACTTAACACGGTTGGGAAAACTGAACGAAAATCTCAGTCACTGATGCCTTTTTTAATATATAATGAGTTGCAAATAATAGTTCATTACATTGATTTAGTCGAGAATTGTTCTGCTGATTATTAACCAATATTATTCTTGAAGTATATTTGTATATTCACCAAGGTTCTCATACATGATGTACCTACACTTTAGTCATGCGCAGCTTTTAACTTTTTGATAAATGCATGTACGAGTCAAGCGTCTTCACAGTGTATCTTGCTTCACTAGTACACATAAAAATGACAAAATATAATTTAAACACAAACAAAAAACCTAAGTAGAGTCTTCAATGTTTTGACATTACATTAATCGTTAGTGCCTATCAAAGTCTCGTGATCGAATTAACTATTAAAAATCTCTTCAAAAGAATGGAAATACAAATGATAAGAAAATATGTACAACGAATAATGGAGGAGAATGTGAGTACGACATACACATAACAGTAACGTGGGTGAATCGTACGAGAAGAGACCCGGAGGAAGGTTACGTTCACAGAGAAACATTTCGCTAGAACTGATTCTACTTCTATTCAACTCTACCACTGTGGTCTTTCTTTCTACACTTCAGTCCTTGATCAAGAGAGAACCGTCAACCGTGTCCAGAACATAAGAGCACGAATTTTGTCACAACAGCAATATTTACTACGCACAACTCCTCATAGCTCCATTGACGTCAGGTGTCACTCTGTGCTCGCCTCATACAGGTGGAGAAAGGGAGGGAAGCACGACACAATCATGTAAGTAACTACAGCTGATTAAAACAAATATGAAAAAAGTTGATTCAAACCACTATGAGAAAGTGTGCTTCGTATTTTCAGGATATAATCCCACCCCTGACGGTTCTTTTTTTATTAAGGACTCTATTCTCAAGCACCGCCTCGGGGGAAGTGACATCGCGTCGTAGCAAGGAACGAAGGCTCAACGGCTGACGAAGAGGCTGACGTATGCAAGAAGGAAGAGAAGAGCGAGATTAGAGACACTGAAGATGACACTCGGTGATCACGAGAATTGTGCAGTGGCGGATCTAGANTTTTGTTCAAAAATTATGTTTTTACAAAACACATTTTATAAATAGTACCTTTAATTAAAATGTATCAAATAAATCATTAATAATATGGTAGTATTAATAACAACAATTATATTATTGATAACAACAACAATTATATGATTAATAACAATAACAATTATAACAACAATTTTTCTAAGTGTACAAGTGAAGTTATCAACTTCAATTTAATGTTAAGAGTTCACGTCCAATGGAGCGGGGGAGGGGGTGTTACAGCCTCCCTTAACCCCCTTCCCCCATAGACCCGCCACGGATTGTGTTTTCTTATATCAATGGAGTTCGATCCTACACACCCTCAAATATCCAAACGTGCACCAAATATTTTTATTTTTTCGTGATTAGTTCATTAAATATAGCAAAGACAAAAAATGAAAACAATGCGAATCCATGATAAAATGGTTAGTGCACTCTTCATCTACCTCTCGGATGAATTTATTGTTTTAGAGAGCAAATTTAATCCACACGAAAGCAAATAATTTAGACCTAAAAGAAGAAACGACGTATAAACTAATAACTAAAAAAGTTAAAACATTGAAATGTACGATCCGAAATAAAATGTAGATGGTGTTCGAAACAACCTAAAGCTAGTAAGACCAGTATTGCAACAAAAGAATCAAAAAAGCTTCAGTAATCCACACTGTTCTCTGAATAGACTTTTTGATAATTACCCATCACAATGTAATCGTTTTCAGTCAGTTCTTTTGTTGTCATTTTTTTAAAGTATGGTGAGTATAATAGCATGGAAATTCCTTTGGAATATGGCATAAGAAGAGACTTTTTCATCACAAGAGATTAAAAAAACTAATAATCGTCAAAACCACCGTTGAACAAATAATTAACGATAAAAGTATGATAATGGAACAATTATTTTTCTTCTTCTGAATAATGGTGGATCACTATTGTCATTACGAACTCTTATTGTATTTCTTTAGAAATGTTCTGAAGAGAACCACTGTCAGTCAAATACGTCCTTATTCAATTCGATTGAATTATCTTCCTATTCGCGCTGTTGATTCGTGTCTCCAATCGACCACACTTAACACTTATTCAGCCATTGAACGGAGCTATCGTCTAAGCACAGATTCCTCGGTTTCCTCTTCAACGATAGAATTTCTATCCGGTTCTCCACCAGCACTCGAATCGTTGCAGCACGAGCGTGACAATAGAACGAGGCGAAGCTGTCGTTTGTCTATTAGTCGTAACAATACTAGTGACGCGAACAGTGGAATAGTGATCAGCGCAATGAAATGTGCAACGAGCGTGAATGAGATACGCATGCGCTGTCAGGAACGAATCAACGAACGAATCTCACGACGCAGGAAGCGCTGGGAGAGTGAATGGGGTTCGCATCAATTCAACAGAGATATCACGTGTGATTCTTTTCAACGTTCATTCACTGACGAAACGATAAAAAGATTCGGGTAAACAAAAGGAAGAAAAAGATATTCTCATGGCTATTCGCTGCTCATACTAACAGATGATTATCACGAAGTTCAGAAATTAAATGTGAATTCGATATATAATAGTCTGCGAAAGCTCGGTAACAAGATGTAACCAATGGAGCGAAAGTGCGGCGTTGTCATGTCTATTGCGGGGGTGGCCTAGTGTGGCTCCATCCATTCCACAAAGCATACAGTGGCACCCAGACCAAGGCTGCTATATCCGGTGGAAATCTAACTTCAAGCAGCCTCCTTGCGACCAAAGGTTAGAGATTAATCTTTTTTTCCGTCACAGTTCGCATATCAGTTACTACCGGTTCTACGACTCGGCTGGTGTAGGTGGCTGCATCCTGATGTTAACTCACTAAGATTCTGTTGGCACAAGTAACACGCCCACGTGTCTAAAGCGAGAGGAAGAGTCGGTAATCTCGCAATACTGTTATTGGCTTCTTAATTTTTACGCGGCTCCTTCCTTATTACTCCTTTCACTGCGAGTACTGTAGTGGTGAAAAGTAGAAAAAAAAAACAATATAAAAGAAGTTAGAACTTTGGAGGTAGGAAACCTTAAAACCTTCAACACTCCGAGGCAATACATTTTGCGTTGTATTGTTGGCAAGCTTCTTTTACGTTTACGTTCTAAGTTTGTTTAATCCTGCGTAGTATGATACTCAATTGTTTTGACAGTTGAATATGACAATTTTTTTTATAGATATCAATGAGGGTTCAATAGCAATTATTTACGCACCAAACTCAAAACCTGACGAGAGTGAATTTTTTTCCCAACGCAATTATTTTATTTTAAAAACTAAAATACAACATATACATATTCAAATGAGATTTTTTTATTTTATTGTTGCCACAATTTAAAAACTACCATACAGCAAATTAATACAATATGCAAAATAACATTTGTACTGATCTCTCCCTCTCCATGGTAAAACAAAACGGGGTCCTCATATGCATCTCCTCTTTTTGGTGTCCGTGAAGGTGTAATTTTTTCTCTTCTATTTCACTCCTCCCTCAATGGCAGTCTCGCCCCTCGGGTGGTTCGGAGCTAGCAGGCTTGCTCGCCACTGAATGTTCCCGGGATAATCTATAGAGGAGAGGTCATTATTTTATGTCCTACCCCATCGTGAATTCAATTCTCAACTTTGAATATTTTTATAGAAACCGAGTACAACTGTACACCGTTACACACTAATTATAAAACAAATCAAGACAGATAAATTTCAGGCAACATTCATAAACTTCAATTCAGTTTTCCTTTTTCCACAACCAAACAGTTGATGAAACAACATTAACTACATATATTCTAGGCGGGATATAAAAATATTTTTTTCTTGAAAGAAAATATTGTTGGGGTCAAATCACAAAACGCAATGTTTTAAAACAACTCTTCAAACCTACGTAAAATTCACAACTTCTTAGCGTTAGAATCATACAGAGAGGCAATAGAAAGAAGAAGAAAAAACACACCGAAAAAATTTGAATGGGAAGACAAACGAATAAAGTAAACAAAAGTTATGAATAAAATCGTGCTTGAATTCTTCTCCCTCCTGTCATACACAATCTGACGCGGGAGAGTCAACAAATCATTAAACGTGAGCAAACACCAGGCGAACAAGAAATATCGGAAAGTCACAACGCAGGCGAAAACAGACGCAAGAGACAAAAGCCTCGAACTACAAGACATAGTGATGTTGGATAGATTCGTTTTCCGATTTCATTCATTGTTTTAAAAGAAAATATGAAAGAAAAGAAGAGAACTTTACCATTTGAATCAAAAATTTCTTGAAGTTCAAAATCATTCACAATCAATTATGTTTAAGTGCACTCATCTGTTTAAGGAGATATGCCGTCTAAATAATTGGACTAATTTCGTTAAAAATCGAAAAAGGGGTAATTCGAAAACCAGAGCTTGCAGGAGATATTGCATCGTAACAAATTTAATTTGCATATGAACCACGCAAATCTACACCTATAAGCGATATTGCGGTGAATGATCAATCCATGAAAGTCTAAACACAGCTACTAAAGAAGGGAACTTTATGTGAATATATTTTCATTTTGTAGAAGTTAAATAAGAATTCGATAATTACATTTTTCGATACTCAGATTTTATCTGAAAATCAATTTCTGGTTATTCGATGGTTCATCCCATCCTTAGCATTTCTAAACATCTTCATACTTCCAAAAACCAGATTATGAAAGGGATTAAATGTTGTCTTATTTCCGCCTAGAACATATTTGTACTTTTTTCAAGTTTACAATAAAGCACATCAAAAGTTGAATTTACATATTTCATGGATTTCAAAGAATGTATGGTGTAATTTTTAAATGCGTGAATAAACAAGTCAAAATATCCAGAAGCAAATAATAATATTTGGACTCATTTTTCATTATTTTATGGCCCGAGCATTGCCAATGACTATTACACTAACGATAATTCATCCATTTCTTTCGACTATATAGAAATTTGCATTCCAGAAAAGTAAGGAAATAAAACAAATGGATTGAAAACCCGGAGTTGTCATGTGTCTGCTGCGGGGGATGACCTAGTGTAGCTCCACTAACTCCAGACGGCATGCCACGGCACCCACACAAGGCTACAGCAGCTCGTGGAAAACCTATCTTCAGGCAGTCATACAGGCGAAAGGTTACAGATCAAGTTCCTCTGCTCATCACTTACTGTCGGTACTACGAATCAGCTGATGTAGGCGGCAGCATCGAACGTAAATTCACTAAGATTCTGTTGAAACGAGTAAAACACTCATGTGTGTAATCCCGTAATGCTGACATTGGCTTCTCGAATTTCCCGTGGCCTATGAGATTCCTCCCTCATCCCTTACCCTTGCGAACACTGCACGCAATTACTTTTCTGTGAAATAGTTTCGTATCTTCATACTGTGAAATAAAGTCTTCACATTAATTCTGTGTTCGTTTCAAATAAAAGCGTGTCTTCCTTACGAGCGGTTTCATGAATTCCGAGAACGTTCTTTTTCTTCCTCGTGCATGTCCTCGCACAATTGCGAATCGTCGTCTTGTCAATTAGCTCTCCAGGTATGTTTACGTACTACATAATGCAGGGAGAGGTGGTGCAAAGGCGTTGTAAGTAGTTCAACATTATAAATCCTAATCAGCAAATTCGTGTTGAAAATGAAAAATTAAAACCGATTTTTTAAATTTAGATTCACAAATGTGAATGAGTGGGATTCAAGTTTTTTTAAATTTCTCTATGTTTAAGATGGGAATGGCACTCCCAAATTAGTCAAATAACAGAAGTGAAAAAAGTTCTTTATATTTATTGTAACACAACATTATGAATTATAACGATTAAAAAAGATTATTTCACTTATCTAACAGTTAATATTATAGTATAAACAATATTCAGAAAGTCGTCTTATTATATTTTAATGCACAAGATCATATAAAAATATGGTAGGCAATGCACAACGATTTCGTGATTAATTCATTACACAACGGGAAAAGTTAAATATATTTTTGCATGGTATGTAGATCAGGCTGTAATTGATATGTCAACTGTGACGTACAGAGGAACACCAACCTTTGATGTGCGTTTGACCCTGCCTGAAGTTAGGTTTTCCAAGGGTTACGACATCCATGTGTGGGTGCCGTGGCATGCCGTCTGGAATGGGTGGAGCTACGTTAGGCCGCCCCCCCAGCAGACAGGTGGCAACGCCGCGCTTTCACTCCATTGGTTACATCTCGTTACTTTTCTTTCGCTGCGAGCACTGTAGTTTCTTTTTGTTTTATGTATGTATACCTGACGAAGTCTCCGGAGTCTAATGGTGGGGGCAAAAATTAATAAAAAAATATTGTCTATGAATGGTCGTATTCCGTATTTATATGAATTGGTGATTTTTAAAAGGAATACGAATCAAAATTTGAAGATTTGAGTCAAACTGTGTTTTTTTCTTCTTCGAATCCTTAGAGGTAGACACATATACTTATTTGTGCTCATACAACATATAGTCAAAAAACGTATTTTTTTCCAAATATATGTTCAAAAGTTGCTGATTTTATTCTCCAATTACACAGAGAA
>NNCF01126220.1:413375-431207 GCA_002313205.1 Laupala kohalensis | reverse complement strand
CTACCACCACATAGATCCGTCTATAGGGCTGGCCATAACCCATCCTGTTCTAGAACTCCCCCCCCCAAAAAAAAACAATTGGCTATCCCACATATTTAATTAGCTCTATGTTCCCACGTCTCTTACACGCTTCTAGAAATTATAAGGAACCAGGCCCACTTGGGTTGCTCTAAAATGTTTTCTTTGGTTTACAACGAAAATACTTTTTTTTAATCATAAAAGTGCACTGATAACGTATAGTAATCCTGATACTAATAATACAGGTATGACTTGTAGAATGTCGTTTAAATTGTGAAATTTAAGTGCGTTCCATTATTCAATCACCACTCGAAAATGTATATTTATGTTATATATTAATAGGGAAACCTACTAGTTTTCAAAGAAACAACAAAAAAGGACAGTGATAAATAAAAACCGTCGTAAGTCAAATATCCTGAATTCATTGATAAAATGCAAGAATACATTATGAGTCATTTCGATTCACAACAACTTATGAAACGATGTGCTCAACATTTATCCACGTGTATGTTAGGGTGGTTCTTAAAATTTCAGTTTTTGAAATTTAGAAGGTGTTCCCTCCCTTTTTTGCTCTACGTCTTAAATAAGATTTTCATGTATATTTCAGATTTTAAAAATATATTTTAGTGATCACTACCAAACTTCAAAATATTGAAATTATGAATTTTTGAATAATAGTATCGACCCCCAAATTATATTTTAAAACTTTGAAATTTTTTTGGGTCTTGTTTTAAGACAAGGTACTACAGGATACTCCATCAAATATATTTAGAAGTATTTTTTTTAAGAACCACAGTGTATTTATTTATTTTTTGTCCTTTGGTGAGGTTCAGGTCGTGAGGTCTGTTCTTCCATCTTACCGTTCGACTTGAGTAAGGGAATTGGGAAGAAGAGACGTTGGTTACAGTGGAACTTAGGGTACTGAACCGACATTTGTCTGGAATAGGTGAAAGAAATCCTACTTGAAAACCTCACCTAGTTCGGCCGAGCAGAGTTCGAACCCACACTCTCCGGCTCAGCGGAAGCGGGATAGAAAGAGTGGAAAAGCTCACTTATTTCCAGAGCACCGTACTGTGACACCCCTGTATCTTGCTAGCGGTGAGAGCACCACGGATAGACCTCGATGCGGCGAAACCTTTGCTTCACCATAGAGATATCCTTTTCCTTTTCTAATGCATTCGCACCACGCTGTATTTGGTTTCCTTTGGGTTTCTTCTCCTTTTACGACGATGAATCATGTATATACTGCTCCAGAGATACCTTCCTATTCTCTTCATTAGTTCCACAGCAATAATTAAATAAAATTATGATTCATCCCGAACTCAGTCCGAAATGGGGAGGATTTATTCTTTTAACATTTCAAACACGATTGGCACTTTTGAGAGTAGAACGTCTCTTCCCTACACAAAATAGAGGAATGAAATTTTTGGTCGAAAAACTCTCCGAGGTTCCAATTCAATTTCAATAACTTGAATAGTCTGAGATTGCATTCATTCAGCAGAAACCCTTTCGGTAGAATTGTTTTGTTTTATTTTTCGTGGTCAGATAATGTTTATGTCACAATTCGAGGGCACGTCATTATACTCGTATAAGTCGGTAACGTCAGTTTCCCTTATATCGTTTTCAATTAAAAGCGCATTTTTCGCCAGCAGATGGCAGCATATGTATGCTTATCGTATAGGCTGCGTGACATCTCGTAGGTACCCAGGCAGTCAGAGGCAGCCAGTGCACGATGGGGGCTTGTGTTGCATGTCTGTACACGAGAAGAACAGCGTGCAGTTGTGAGTTTTTTTGTGGGTCAAAGGATTGTCCCATTTCGTTGGGAACGCTACCGTACAGTCCCGACTTAGCCCCCAGTGATTTTTATCTGTTTGAGCCCCTAAACAAATCCACTGGGTATCCGTCATTTTGAAACTGATGATGCCGTAATCCGAGAGGTTACTCGTTGGCTGCGACAGCAACCAAAAGACTTCTTTGCCACAGTCTTCCAAGAACTTGTAAAGAAATAAAGAATGTGCAGGGGGATTATGTCGAAAAGTGACAAATGTCAGGAAGTTACTTTAATTATAATTGCCTCTATCCAGTTTTGCGATTTATTTATTGAATTACCTACGTAGCACGTGCATTAACATTTTTTTCTGCATATTCTGTGCAATAAATTTATCTCTTCTTTTCCTTCACATTATGTAGTGATCTCTAAAATTATTTCACATTTTCACTTATCATTAATTTATAATCGTTTTAGTTATATATTTTAAACATTTGCAATCAATTTCAGACACTTTCAGACACTCCTTTTAAGCATTATCACTCTTTGTACTACTAAGCAACAAACTCAAATATTCACATTATTTTTTCGGCCACTTTTGGTCGTACCTCTCAGTCAACTACCCCTACTAACTCAGCAATTTGTAAAATAAACTTACCTTCTAAGTTATATTTTCGCAATTATTTCTCCAACTCATTTTCCGCTTCCCAATGCGTCAAACGGCATCAATTTTGTCGCTTTTAAACTTTTCATTTCCGCATAATCAATATTTCCCCCTTTCCGTACCAATTTACACATAAATGAATATTGTTCTCTCCCCACTTTCTAATTCCTTTTCTCAGCACTATCTCTATGCTTGATTATTCCGTCGTAGTTCGCCTCTCTTTTACCTTCCATCTTTCCTCGCGCATTTCGTCGCAAGAGTAAATTATTAGCGTCGGCGCCTCTCAGATTTAATAACTGCACTCTAATTCCTGATTACGCCGCGGGGAGCGCTGGAGCGCGCGGAAGGACGAGTGAAGGGCTTGGGGGGAAAGGCAGAAGTGCGGAGATCCGCGCCACTTGATTGGAGCGGAAGACTCATCAAAATGGCGACGATTCGCGCTTTACGAACTCTTCCGACTCACACACGCCTACAGTTGCTAATAGACATTCTTCCGACTTACGTAGTACCTATTCTATTTGAGGGATAAAACCAGCGATAACGACCTCTTCTAGAGGTTCAACGCTTCTTTTGATGTAGCGCATGTTCATGATTTCAATTTGCACGAGGATTCGCGGTCCACAAAAGAAATGAAAAACAAGTTAACTCCGCGTCGAGGTCCAATTAATTTCGAATTGCGTCGAAAGCTTCATTTTGAGAATTACCGAGGTCGCCTTGCAACCACAACTGCAGTGATCCAATTCGTATCACTTGACACAAGTATCTTTTTTCGGTACATTTTATCCAAAATATTGTTTTATTGCCTTCCGCTTCACTATAATCGGTTGAGTATCTTGGACTACAATAACCAATTTTTTTTTTCATAAGAATCGGGAAATTAGTGAAAGCGAGATTTCAAAATTCGGGAAATAAAAATTCATCCACGATTTCACAAATAATTTTAAATAATAATTAAAAAGTACAATTGTAATATTAATGATTTTTGTCCGTTCACATCCTTTCATCTTGTTTCCCCATCTCTTATGAGTGCAAAATAATACGATACTTAATTCACATGACGTGCTTAATTAACGTAGTTGTAAACATTTAATTAATGTAACCACCTTAATTTTATACTGAATAATAGTAAGATAACTGTGGTGATATACAAACATAAATATTTCTAAAGTACAACGATTCAGAAAAATTAAAATCAAGAATTAAAACGGTTTTTTCCTCCACTCCTTAAAACTTCTTATAATTACTTCTCCAAAATAGAAAAAAAAACTGTCCACCCTCTAGTACAACAGAATTCTGAACAATAATTATGAGAGCAATTTTTCTCGTTTGAATTCCATCCCGTTTCCTGCAACACAGTTACGTTTCATGTTCCGAGATGATCAGTTTAAGAAGGAACGAAAGGGAAGGCAAAATCTATTCCACCCCCACTTCCCGCCTCAACGTGCAAGTCGAACGGCGCAGGAAATAAACCATAACGAGTTTCTCTTCCTCGAAAGCTTCCCTCGAACCTCGAAAGCGGTCGATTTAGAAGCAGAAAGAAGATGCTCGATTTCCGTTGAACGGATGTAAAGGCCAGGCGCCGGCGCTGGCGGACAGACGGACTGACGGAGCGAAAAGGGGAACTCATTTCGGGTAAATGTGAAATGCATGAGGGTTTTAATTAAACGTGGTACTTAGGTATAAATACGAATTGGTTCATAAATTGCGTAACACAGTCTGGGTGGAGAGGGATTAATTTAGTCGCAATGTAATAATCAATCATTTGTCCCAATATTTTCGAAATCACACATTTTGACTACGTACTACTTGTTGCATGTTTTGTTCCTTCAAAATGCGTATTTAGAACTGTGTTTATTATACTAGACATATTTTTAACCGAGAGACCAGATTTACGCATGAAATCTAAATATAGAGGATGGAAAGGATTTCTTCAAGCCGTTGCACCTGCCATTCAAACCCTTGGATGAGACATTCCAACCCTTTGGATGAGACATTCCAACCCTTGGATGAGACATTCCACCCCTTGGATGGGACATTCAAACCTTTTCATGTGACATTCAAACCTTTGCATGTGACATTCAAACCTTTGCATGTGACATTCAAACCTTTGCATGTGACATTCAAACCTTTGCATGTGACATTCAAAACCTTTGCATGCGACATCCCAACCTTTGCATGTGATCAAAATCAAGAAATAAGGCACAGAGTATTGTTTCTTTAATTGATAATAAATCGATTCTGTGAAAGTAAGGTCGTTTCATTCAATAACTATATTCTTCAGACGTAATTACAAAATCTTTTCCCGATACAAAATCTCACTTCTGCCATTAATACAGAATTCATGGGGAAATTGATTTCGCTTAATACGAGTATCTCCTCGGGAAGAGATCTTCCGTTCTGTGATCTACTGAGAGACCCTTGTGTACAATTTCCAAAATGAGATTCTTAACTAAAATATTTGGAACTCGGAATTGAAGTTATTCACTCCTCTTTCTTTTTATTGCTCAATTTTTAAGAGAAGGGTTGACTCAAAAGATATGTGGTTCACTAAAATTATATTCAAATACAATTATACCGATATTGCACGCAAACTGTAGCTCGCTTGCGTAAAATTGACACGATTATAACAACGCACTACTTATACGACGTTTATTATATAGGCACATATAATTTGATGAACTTAGAGACTTGCTTTCTCAACGAACTCTAAATTATTTCTTCCAAAATCTCAGACCTCTTAGAACAGTGTACTAATAAAAATACGTAGTTTTAAAGTGATTATAGCAATATATTATGGAGACCTTGGAATTCACTATCTCTAAATTTGAAACAATGTGCGAGATTGGCCGAATTTTATCGTGCGTAGAGACTCAATGCGGCATTATATGAATAATGATTTTACTCATTTATTCACATAATTCTTTTTGTAAAATATTGTACATTGCTTGTATTAATTTCTGTACCTCTAATTTTATTATGTATGTTTTATTATTTTCTGTACTTAATATGTACAGGGTAAACCTTTAATTTTTTAAGGGTAGCCCGTTGATCTAACAATAAAAATACAATGAAACAATAACTAAAATACAATGAACAACAATTCCCATTGCCCTGTTATATAATCCATTTTTTTCAAAAATCCAGCCTCACTTGTTACGAATACGGCACCAAGAACCACGCATCAAGTAATTCGAACCCGAGATGCCAACACGTTGAAATGAAATGCTAACACATACGCAGACGCGCACATTAATATACCTTCGTGAGACTCGCTCTTCTCACGTGCATCTGTAATCATCTCTTCTGATTTCATGCGAGCGCTAATCGTTTCCACATTCTCCAACGTAGGCGTCGAAACGGCGAGATGATCATTATCGACTTTATCAGACTCTGTGAGGAAACTAACACAAACGACATGCAATAACAATTACGGATATCCGTACGAAATGGAATGCATGAATACTGTAGTTTTACTCAATTACTGAAACATTGGGTCACACTGATTATATCGTAAAAGTTGGTCGAGAACGAAATCGTATGACGAGGAGGCAATTCAAACATAAGATCTCGCTCATACGGCTTCAGAAAAATCGCTACGTGAGACAGAATACTGCTGAAATAGATATAACTGAAACGATCGTTTGAATGCAATTTCGTGCAGTGATCGTTCTTGTGCGCGTAGGTTTTGGAAGTTGTGCAACAAAGAAAATTGTGTCTCTTCAACACGTGTATTGAGAAACAAAATGTTAGTATACGTATTATTGATATATTAAATGTGTTTCCAGTTGTTTTCTATGCCACGTAAAAGGAAAATTAAAATTATTGAAAATAATTTTGAAATCTGATCCGTACGATGATTCGGCGAACTTTTGGCTGCCACGAGTCAGTTTAAAACAAAATATGCATTGGGTTGGCTCAAGTACCTGTACAGTAGTGAATGAACTTTAAAGATTGCACTTTTCTTACCAGTCTTCTCCACGTCCAATATAGATATAGAGAAGATATAAGAACAAGAAAAAAACTGATTTTTTTTTGTAATTTCACGCGAGGTTTGGTATGAAATTTCTGATATATATTTACATAATTTTATTAAATCTCAACTGGATTTATAAATATTCCGAATGACCTATAGTTTCATAATTACTTTGTCTTATTAAATACAAAGTTGTAGGTATTCTGTAGATATTATAACATAATTATTTTTATTCTCATCTTAGGAATGTGTTGAAATATAAATACACCTTTCCTCCATCAGAATTGATGGGATGATCCCTTGCTTCTTTCCGGAGAGTACTTTATAGAGTAATTTTCCGGAGAGTAATTGTCCTCCGCGTCATCATACGTAGATTGTAACTGCTTTCTTGATGATAAAATTTTGTTGCGAATAATTTAAATTTTAAAAATATCACTTCCACGTCTTCTCAATGCCATGCTCCATGTTCCTCGCGCGTCATCGCCTACCTCCCACGCAGAGAGCACATCGGAGCGCTTGTCTTAATTAAGAGTTCGTTTCGAGTTAGAGGCGTGAAGAATCATTCTAAACCGCGACGTGAATATGAGAGGGAGTTAGACAATTTAAAACACATTAAATGAAAATTTGATGCCAGACGGGGATGAGTGGGAGTGGGGGGGGGGGAGGAAGGACTTTTTTGGTTACGGGCCCACCCTCAAATTACAACCATAGATAACGAGCGGTACGAGGTGTCATATAAAAAGTAACAATGGAGGATGATTCATGACAAAGAAACGTCTTAATGATTTCAAGGGATCTGTAAGTAATTTTTTCAATCTCATCATCGTTCAAGGATTTTTTAAAATAAAAATCCTTTTAAAATTTGTAGCTGAATAACTTTGTAATACGTATTAAAATATCATATGTGATTGTATAAGCTGTATCGTTGACCAATCCAAAACACAAAGCCTTTCTAAATTACTATTTATAAAATACCAATTTTCATAAACATCGCGAATATTTTTGTTTTTTGTTTATTATGTTTCCCTATAAAGTGGGATTCGTGAGAAGAAATGTTATGAAAAGTTAACTGAAGATTTTTCGAACTCCTGTGCCCAGGATAGCAGATTTGGCTCGTAATACTATGTTGATTAAAAAGAATCCATTTCCACTCATTACAACAAATCTCTCCAAAAGTCACCAAACAAGCAACGTAACTAAATTTATACCAAAAATGTCATTGATTAGTTTTATATTTGGAATTGTATATTCGCATGTGTTGGCATTTAATTGTCCGTCCATTTATGAAGCTCATGTCTGCAAATTTACTACCTGTACTAAGTGATGTTTATATAAAATAGAGAAGAAAGGAAACGAATCTATTATTGTAAAGAAAATTAACTATAAATTATTATTGTAAAGAAAAAGACTATCACTCTTCTTCAAAAGCCAGGAACGACAGAGAATTGTCCTATATTAAGCACAAATAACCTTGTTCGATCAGCGTGATATTTCAAGGCATAAGTAGTTGTCAGACTAAAATATAGAAAAAGTCTCAATGACAGGAAATAGTGTTAACCCTTTGTGGCATCAGTTCGCCTCAGAAACTACTCAAAAGATCATCACTTTAATACACGATGAAACGAAATGCCGAGCAAGCAAATTCATATAGAAGTATTTCTACACTCTGAATTACAAAATAATTTTTTCCGTAATAACCTGCGTATGAACACGTGCATTCACACATTCTATGATCAATCGTGTGAACAATACGTTAAAACGTAAGTAATTTATATTTCACAACGGAGACAAACATATTCAGAGGTGTAACAAGATTCACAATGAAATAGAGTTAGAGCTATGAAATTTGTAGTGGAAATTCTAATTTAGTTAGTATACCATTTTGTTTCGTACAATCTGTAGCCCCTCAACATTCCGCGCAAAATATTTATTCTTTCCGTATCCTTATTTATGAAAGAAATATAGCAATAAAATTGTTTACGTCTATCATTGTTTCCTTATTAAGTTACAAAATTTAGCGACGTCTCTTTAGATACTCATTAAATTTATCTACACAACATTTCAGCCAGGATTTTGGTCTCCATCATAACATTAATGAAACTGAAATATTAAAAAGTCACTAACAAATTCAGAGATAATATTCAGGGAAAACATATTCAGAGGTAATAATAAGGGTAGACTGAAAGACACTGCTGAAGCGGAAAAAAGTAGTTAGTAAAACAATGGCATGGACCTAATAACCGAAAACAGGATTTTTTGGCATTAGAAGAGCGATTGACTTTGCTTATGACTGTGAGAGATGCTGTAAAGAACACTAATCACTCGAACAGTAGACAACGTCCACCCCGTCGCGGCAAGAACTGACAGCGAGGCAAAGTAGCGCGAAAGACTGACAACTGAGGCAATAGGGAGAATTAAAAGAATCGTGTAGAGAGACCTCGGGTAATGACCAACTGTTTAGGGACCGGGCGATAAATGAATAAAATGGTGTCAACCACAGAGGAAATCACGTTACTTTTCAATCAACAAATCCACACCGACGGATGCATCCCTGCCAATAAACCGGATATTGTAATTAAGGACCTGAAAAACAGAACCTGCTTTGCTGATTGACGTAGCAGCGCCAACTGATTAAAATTTTGCGAAGAAGGAAGCAGAAAAGCTGATGAAATATAGAATTCGGCTACCGAAATTAGAAGGATGTGGGGAATTAAAACGATTATCCCTCTGTCATTGTAGGTTCCCTTGGTGCACCATAAAATTTAAAGAAGCATTTATATTCCATACCAGGTGAACCAAGAGAATGGAAAATCTCTTCTTGGCACAGCACACATTTTAAAAAAGTGCATCTAATCCCTTAGAGAGCGGGTAGCAACATGCGATTAGAAATTTCAACCACCTAGAACACCTTTAGAAATGTGAAGTGAACATCACTACATAATAATAATAGTAATAATAATAATATATGGCTTAGTGAAGTGCGCAAGTTTTAGTCCGGGGGAAGGTTGTTCAGAAGGACAGTATTAATGTTTCAAATCGAGATAAGATCAGAAGTTTAGAACCAGGTATTTGCTATAAATATTTAGGAATCGACGAAGGATGAGGTATTCAACATGCTACCATGAAAGAGAAAACGAGGAGAGAGTACATAAGACGAGTCCGAGGATTGTTACGGTCTGAATCAACATCAAAGAATAAAATACAGGTCACTAACTCTTTGGCTATTCCAGTAGTAAAATACAGCATGGGAATAGTGGATTGGCCCGTGACTGATTCCAAACGGATGGACAGGAAAACCCGAAAACTCCTCATTATGCTTAAGATGATGCATTCTCGAGCGGATGTGGATCGATTGTACGTTCGAAGAAAAGTTGGAGGTAGAGGCCTAATCCACGGTCATGGAGTTGGAATGTACATGAAAGGAAAACCACATTCCAACTATATGAACATCGAAGAAAAAAAGTGATGAAAACAAAGCACCCAGTAAATCCTTATATAGACTAGGAAAATCGTATCAAGAAGAACTTTTCGGCAATGAAAACTCATAGGACTGAAAAACTGCCACTACACAAGCCAAAGAACTGTCCGCTCAACAACTCAAGCACACATGGCTAAAAAGAATCTTCAGGGCCAATTTACCAAAAGGGTTACCGCTGAAGGTGTTAATGACGGAGCCACTTTTTATGGCTAGGAAATGGTAACTTGAAAGGAGAAACGGAAAATCTGGTTCCTGCTATTCAGGACCAAGTAATGAGGATCAGATATTACGAAAAAATGATATTACATCAGGACACAGATGACCTATACCGACTATGTAGAGAGAAGCAAGAGACAATCGACCATCTAGTTTCAGGATGCTCCATTTTGGCTAAGAATATTTGGTGAGGCATGTAGAGAGTTTGTTCATATGTACATTGCCATATATACATAAAGCTTTCGGGTTCACTGTGAAAGAAAACTGCCATGGACACGAAACTGGTTCTGCGAACTCCAATGAGAAAGCCACAATCCTCTGAGACCAACCAATAAATACTGACAGGACAATCAATGCAAATAGACCTGACATTGTCCTGACGGTTTAGGAGAGTAATGAATGTCTTCTTAACGATGTCTCTTGCCAACGACATGAATGTTGTAAGCAAAGTGGCAGCAAAACTGTTCAAATATAAAGATCTGGCTATTGAATGCCAAAGAATGTGGGGAATGAAGACAAAAGTCTGCCCTATTATTATCGGAGCCACGGGAACAGTAAGCAAATATATAGAAGAAAATCTTCAGAAAATTCCTTGAAAGACCTATCTTTCTGAGGTCCAAAATATAGTTATTCTGGGGACGGCTCATATTATCCGGAAAGTGTGCACCTAAGAATTTCTCTGGGAGACGCAGCCTAAGGAAGGTGGAACTTCCTTGGACGCGTTCCGAAATACTGAACAGTTATGCTGAGAAATAAGTCCAAAACAAATAATTGAAATTGAAATTTATTTTTCCAGTTTTCCAGTTTTGCAAAAGTTTTACATAAGTTAAATAAAAAGTTTTAGAAAAAGTTTACAAAAAATTTTACCAAAAGTTTTATTAATTTTTTTTGCAAGTTTTACCGAAAGTTTTACAAAAAGTTTTTGCAAAAGTTTTACAAAAAGTTTTTGTAAAAGCCTCATAAAAAATTTTTTTTGTAAAAGTTTTACAAGAAGTTTACAAAATGTTTTACAAGAATTTACAAAAGTTTTAATAAAATTTTACAAAACGTTTTACTAAAAGTTTTACAAATTGTTTTAATAAACAAATATAAACAATATTCTCTATATGATTTGTTAATTCTACAATTACAAATTAAAAACTCTCTAAGTTCTTGAAAACTTGTCAGAGAGTTTGTAATTTTTTGTTTATCAAATTAGTAATTTATCTACCACTACTACCTTTTAGTTACAAAATAAATACATCTTATTTAACAGTTTAACAATTCCATTATAATTTTCACATTTATCTTACGAACGATTTACTTGTAACAAGTTCTATATTGTATTTTTTATATTTTGTTATTTAATATCCAATTTTTAAAATCCTTTTTGAATATGTGATTCGATTAGATATCTCAATTAGATTATCTGGTAATTTGTTTAATAATTTTGGTAATATAATTTCTAATTTTCTTTCTCCATATTTATTAAAGTAAAAAGGGATCTGAAAATTTTGTTTTTTTCTTGTTTCGTGCTCATGTTCATGTATTTCTAATATATTTGTATTAAACCTATTTTCTAATAACAATTCAAATACATGCTAATATCTAATATTTAAACTTTTTCTCAGTATATTTTATTAATATTATTTAATTTATCATCACTATAGAATTTCATTGCCTTATCCTGAAGTTTTTGTAAAAAATTTATATGTGAATGTGATGTGGATCCTCAGATGGAAATTCCATATCTTAAAACTGATTCGAATAATGTAAAATAAATTCTTTTGAGTATACACCTTGGAGCAATTCCTCTTATGCTGCTCATTCTCCATATACAGATTCTAAGTTTATTTGTTATTTATAAGGTATGCTCCTTCCATAAAAACTTCTTATCTATAATTATACCTAAATATTTAAGATTCTTTATTAATTCTATTTTATCTGTACATTTACAATTTTGTTAGTATTTATGTATACAGTCTATGTTATGGAAAATTATTTTTGCATCAGTTCTTTTAGTACGTGAAGTTGTAATATGTAATAATTTGGATTTACTTTTATTGATTTTAAATCCCTTTTCATGAGTCCAACTTGGAAACTTATCAAACTCATTTTGCAAATTTTATGATGTCATATTTTGGTCTCTGTTAAATGAAATAATTATATTCTTGTCTGTATAAATGAAGAATTTACATTTTTTGAAACATTCTTTTATATCATTTACATATATAATATATAGTAATGGTGCCAGATAACTTCCCTGTGGAATGCCTTTATCTAATTTGATGCTGCCACTATAGTTGTTCTCAATTTTAACTGTGTACGATCTTTCACTTAGATACCTCTGAAATAGTTTTAATGTGTTCCATCTTATACTTATTTTTTCAAAGATTCCCCTAATTTATCATGGTCAATAACATCATATGCCTTCGACATATCTATAGATATCATAATATGCTCACATTTATCCAGTCTTGTGATTATTAAGTTAGCGAATTTCTCCAAGAGATTAACTGTACTTTTGTTAGTTTGATATGCAAATTGTTCATCTATAATAATTTTGTATTTTTTATGTAATTCGTTAGTTTAATTGAAATATATTTTTCAACAAATTTTCCTATCGAGTTTCATATATCGAAATAAGTCTATAGTTGTCATAATTAAAAACAGAACCTCCTTTATAAATTGGTCTTATAATTGCCTGTTACAGATTACTTGGAAATTCTCCGGTTTGTATACTATTATTAATCATATTTGTTTTAAGTTGAATTAGAATGTTTGCATTTTCTTTAATATGTTCAATTTTTATATCATCTGTTCCTGGCGCTTTATTACTATCCATTTTTAAAATAATTATTTTTTATTTCATCATTATCTACTTCTGGCAAGTAAAAATAAGTATTTACCGAGTTATTTTTGTTTAATCTAAAGGTTTCTATATTACATTTATGTGATATCTTGTCAATTTAATTTTTGAAATTATATGCAAAATTGTTACACATGTTTTTAATACTATCTGTTGTACCCATTTTTTCTATTATAATTGTATCCAATGTTTCGCTTTCTTTATAATCCTATAGTGCATTAATTGTTTGCCAAGTTATTTTTGCATTAAATTTATTATTTTCAAATTGTTCAGAAAAGTATATTCTTTTTTGTCTTACTAATTGAGTGTTGATTTTATTCCTCAATGCTATATATTCTTTCCTAAGCATATTTTTTTATTACAAGTTTAATATGGATATTCTTTTCCAGTTTTTTAATGTTAAATCCCCTTTGACCATTAAATTTCTAATATCGTCACTCGTCCAAGGTTTTAAGTTACTATTTTTCCTTTACTTCATGCCACTTTTTTTCAAATAGATTGTTTAGAAATTTCACACATCTCCTTATAAATATCATTAGCTACTTCATCCTTCATATTTTCTATCTTTAATTTAGTTAAATTTTCTTTTAGCAATTTTTTGTTTACATATTTATATATGTATCTTTTTTTCCTGATTTTTTAAAATATTCATATTTGAGTATTCTACAAATATTCCAATTGCATAATGATCTGAAAGTTCAATTGCATAATGATAAAAGGTTCTAAATCTATATTTTCCTTTTAAAATTATATGATCCATATATGATTGTGTTAGTTTGCTATTTTTTATTTCTTCCCTTGTAAAACTGTTGATGCATTGGTTTATATTATTCTCCATTAACATGTTCAAATACTTTTACTGATTAATATAACTATTAATTTGTCAGGAGGTTTATATAAAGCCCAAATGTAGTGACTACTTTTTTCCAAACTTAATTCTCTTGGTAATAATTCAAAATTTGCCACTTTTATGTTTTGAAGAGTGAATTTGTACATTTGATTTTGAACATTTGAACATTTGAATGTGAATTTGTTTCCCCCACCCATTTCTCTTTCCTTAATTTAGTAAATCTATTGAAACCCTGAATAACATATTTATCTATCATATTTTCGTCATTATATTAACTTCACTAAAAATTATTAGGTCAAATTATGAGTAATTTTATCTAAATATATATTTAATTGGTTCTAGTTCTTATTAATCGTTCTAATATTAAGATGAAAAATGTTAACTTTATTTTGAAACTCTTCTGTGAATTGTTTGAAATAATCTTGATTTTCCAGAATTTTGTTATCTTTCAGTTCCTTTAATTTGTAATCCGTGTTAATCATAACGTTTTATCAAAGATTTCAGTAATAAATTTTCTCCTTAATTTAAATTCTGTAAATCCTCTTCCCTCTGGATTCTAATAATTTGGCTCCTTTCATCTTTTCTAATGAATATCTTACCATCTTTGACCCAGCAATATTTGAAATTACTTTCTTTAGCTTTGCTTTTTGATTTCCAGAATAAGTCTGCATAGAATTTAGTCAGGCTCTCTCATTAAAAAAACCTCTCCCATACTCTTTTTTAATATCTATGTTGCTGATTGCTAACTCTTTATAAACATGATTTTGTCTCTAATTCTTTTTTGAATGGAAGACCACAATTATTTTCAGCTTCTTTGTTTTATTAGTTACAAAAGAATTCTCAAGATCAATTTCACATAAACTAATATTTTCTTCACATATTTTACTTGTTAATTTTACCATTTTTACAATTGCTTGCTCTTTATTTTCATATTCTATACCTATCACTTCTATTTTTTTATTTAGCTGTAATTGTTCTAGAACATTAACTTTAATTACTAAATCTTCTATCTTCTTGGATTTTTCCTCTAACTTCTTGTTTTCGATCAATTCGTTTTTGATTTCTTTTAGATCGTTTATTTCTTTACAGAGAAAATCATACTTATCATTTAAGAATTCCACATTGATTTTAATTTCCCTCATTTCATTTAAAGTGAATTCAATTTTGCTTTCTAAGTTAAAGTTTCTACTTTCCCTAGGCTCTTGCGATTCACAAACATTGTCTTCTTGGTCTTCATTTGGATTAGATTTAATACTTCTGCACTTTGCGCATCTGCATGCCTTTTTGTCCCTAGCTGATTTAGCTCTCAATGTTCTTTCTTCTATTGAGCACTCAAAGAGCAAGTTTTTATTGCACCCATGACAGTAAACTTCCTCGGCTGTCATCACCTCGTCACAATGATTGCACTTCATTACTAAAGCCAGATTACTTACTTACATAGAATATGACTCCACTAACAAATTACCAAAAACATTTTTCCACAATCAATTAACTTCTTTTCAATCACTATCACGGCACTCACAATCAAACTCCTTAACCACACTTTTAACAGCTGTTTACACTTCCACGCTGCCACGTCTGCTTCCTCGAAAATTGTAATTATAACTTAGAAAGTCACTAAACTATCTTCACCGATTTATAATCAGATTTAAAATTTGTTATGTGCTTTTGTATTAAACCAAACCAATATGCCAATTTTCACTCTCTAAACACCCTTTTTCCACTTTTCCTTGAGGAGCAAATTCCAACACCTCACTCAGTAGTAGTAGTGATGATGATGATGATGATGATAATAATAATAATAATAATAATTTAGTAGTCGTAAAGGTAAAGATTTAGTAAACCCTCAGGGAGTTGATACACTGCAGGGTAAAATTGGGCTAATGACAGAATTTGAGTTTTACACGTATCTAGGATAAAAGCAATCAAAAATGATAGCACATACTGAAATCAAGAGAACTCTTACATCGGANAACTCTTACATCGGAATTTACCACCAGACTAGAGAGAATCTGTAGAACAGAGCTGAATAGTAATAATTTGATAAAGGCCATAAACACATGTAATATCAATTTTAACTAATTCATTTGGGATAAAATCTTGGTCGACCACTGATTTGGAAAATCTGCAGAGAAAATTGCGTGTAAAATTGACAAACCATCGGAAACGCCACGCAAAATCAAGTAATCTGAGAATGACACTTCCAAGAGATGATGGCGGAAGAGGAATTATAGATATAAAAAACCTACACAACAGATTGTTCAACTTCGTTCTTATTTTCATGAACGGATGAAGGAATCCTCACTACACGTCAGCATTTGCAGACTCAGACAACAATTACACTCCATTAAACCTATTAGAAGCTAGACACTTAGACAGTGAAAAAATTTCAACACAAGCAGACAAAAATTTGGAATGGAAGAGCATGGCACTGCACGGAAGATACCCTCATGACCTGAGCAACCCCAATGTCGACAAGAAAGCGTCGAACGCATGGGTCACGCGAGGGGAGCTTTTTCCTGAAACAGAAGGGTTTGTTATGGCCATCCAGGATCAGGTTATTCCCACTAGGAATTATAATAAATATATTATGCAGGATTCCCATATGGATAATAAGTGCAGGAAATGTGGAACTGCCTCTGAAACAATTCAACATATAACCGGAGCTTGTAATATGTTGGCACAAACTGATTATTTACATCGCCATAAGCAGGTGGCTAACAGAATTCACCGAGCATTAGCTTTAAAGTATTGTCTTATAGAAAATAGCACGCCTTATTACATATATGAGACGGTTGACGTTTTAAAATCAACAAACTTCTAATTATATTATGACTGGTCAATAATCACGGACCGTACAATTCGTAACAACAGACCAGACACAGTGCTAAAAGATCAAGTAACAAAGACAACCTATTTGATAGACATACGGGTAGCTGTGCCAATTACTCACAACCTTCAGAAAATAATTCAGGAAAAATATCATAAATACAGTGACCTTCAGGAAGAAATACAAAGGACATGGTACATGGAGAGATTTTACATAGTACCGGTAGTAACGTCCTCTACAGGAGTCATCCCTATCTCCCTCCACAGTAGTATTAGCATGTCAAAATTGCGTAAGACCATTTATGTACAACTTCAGAAAGCTGTTTTGTTCAACACATCAAGAATAATCAGAAAATTTTTTTATCATCCAGAGTGAGTGTGCTTGGTGTAGCCCGTACCTCACTACGACCAGCAGAAAAAGCTGAGATCCTAAGGGCCAAAAAATGAGGGGTTGGACAAAAAATTAGAGGGATGAGGAAAATGAAAGATACCCTAGCCGTAATAGCGTCGGGATAGAAAATAACAAGACGTGACCAAGGGAAGTCAGAAAAGAAAAAGGAAGGAGACTTCCACAAGTAAGTGGAAGTAATGCCAGACTCAGCTCGGGGCCCCGCGTTTGCCAAACACGTACTTACTAGATGTAAGTCCCCTGGGGGGGGGGTAATAATAATAATAAATGACCATGAACAAACTGTCCATACTGATCTTAAAGTCAAAGCAAACCTGGTAATGTCATAGATCTTAGAAAGAAAACATGTCTGTTGATTGATGTATCGGATCACAAATGTATCGAAAGAAGCGGAAAAATAAGTTAAAATACAGGAGTATGTCAATTGAAATTAGTAGAATCTGAGATATTAAAAAAAAGTAATACCTATTATCATTGGGGCTTTGGGAATGGTCACAGAAATTTAAAATAAAAACCTAGTAAGGATCCCAGCATGGAAACAGCATTACTGGGAACAGCTTTCATCCTGCGCAAGGTACTTTACTTTAAAAGCACGAAATTGAAAAGCCTGATCCTGAGGAAGCTGGTAGCAACCTATACAGGCTAACAAATGAAGTCAACGCAAATATCGACAGTCGTGAAGAAATGATAAAAAAATAATAATAATAACAATGTGAAGAAGAAAATTATGTAAAGCATTCCATCGATTTTATAACCTTCTACTAGCAGAATAAAAGCAT